>OX155962.1:5201056-5376056 GCA_944548615.1 Micropterix aruncella
CGTCTGGTTTTCTTTGACAGGTCTGGTTGCGAGTGACTCTCATAGAAACGTCGAAAACATGAAAATATAATGTGCTGTTATTGTCTCTTAACTTTCGGCATATTTCGTTGGGTTTAAGAAAAAAGACAGTGTTCGTTATGTGTATTTATATTTATTACCTAATCAAACATTCAATTAAAGGTGAAACACATACATCTTTACTTATATTATAGGAATACTGTATCCATAGCACACCCTACTCTCTATAACTTAATTTCCTGATACCCCAGGCTACCCTATATGAAAGAGACGCGCGTATACGACCGGGCGAATGGGCGAGAGGGAGGGAGGTATGCGGCCAGCATCCCGCATGCTTGCATTTTAATTACACCCGCTACGGATTATTCAATTATTTGCTTCCTCTGTTTCCGGCTCATGTGCTCATTGTCCGGGCTGGGTACAAACCGGAACAGGAACAGATGTTTTTTTTTACCGAAAAACATACTACTAAGCATTATTAATGATAAATAAAAAGTACGTTTTTATAAAACAAGCTTTATTTTCTATCAGGGAGTTCCTGTGGAAATCTCCCGGCTCTATCTTCCGATCCTCGTCCTTATTTGTAAAGGAAAGTACTCAAGACAACAAAACAAACGAGCCCAAACTCGACTATCTTTGCACTTTCCATTTGGAAGTTCCAGTGGCAATCTTCCTGCTTCATCTTCAGACCCTCGTTATCATGTGAACTCATGATACCAAAAAATACTAGCCCAAATTCGACTGTCTTATCATTTGCCACCAGGGAGTTTCAGTCCCTACATTTCGGCCCCATCGTCAAATCAGCTCCATGGTACCATAATATTGCATTGTCAACGAACCTACTTAAGTATACTAAATTTCAGCTCAATCGGATCCCAACAAGTGGTTGAAAAATGGTTTGCAAATTTTAAACCGGACGGACAACTTGCATACGAACATTGCAAGTCAAAATAAAAAGCTTGTAATTAGATATATAGGCTGTTCGCGACATGCCGATATTCCTTTCAAGGGGTAACGCTCCAAATGAAACTGTTTTTTTACTTTTTGAAACTAAACGTGTTTTTGGGTATTTGAGTTTTCTTTGTAAAGGAGATTATTTTACTTCAAAATCTAAGATGAAAGTCATCCAAAACTTTTTTTTTTTGGGATTTTATTACTGAGAAAAAATCTGAATCTATCTAATCTATCTAATCTGAAGGTATCTAAAAATTTTACATAAACATAACTGTTTTTTTATTTTATTTTAATACACGTGATAGGAATTCCTTGGTAACTTGGTTAACTTATGTCAATAACTAACAAAAATAACAAGTATACTATTTTAATATATACCTATTAAGGTATAAGGTATGAACGTCGGTATTGCAAGGTATGAACGTTGAACATCCAAGCGCAGATTTTCTAGGTCATATAGAGGAAACAACATTTTACAATATTTTCAATCAAAATTCTTACATAATTTCGTAGAATTGTCATGTGGACAATAGTACTAAATAATCAAACAAATATTGGATAATTTCACAAATTATCATAAGGGAAGATATTTTAAAGAAAAAACACAAAAACAAACAAATCAGTAATAATACTAATAGTCAATAGCCAATAGTTAGAAGAAAGAAAACTCAACTGTAAAATAGTCAATAATAGAAAGAATAAGGAATAATAATAGTCAAGTAGGTCAATAGAGCTGCGAAAAATTGATATTGTCGAAATCCTCAATGCTATAAATAAGGTTTTTAACAAAATATCCTGTACCTTTTTCTTAATATTTTTATAACTGTCTAAAATTGTCTTTTTTCAAGTATATCTGTGAAAAAATACTTAAGTCGACTTTATACGTAAACATCGAAAATATCAAATTGATCCGATGACGCTAAAAAGCTCTTGTTATTTTTTTATCCACACATAGCTATTGAAGATTCAAGGCCAGTATATATTTTTTCAAGAAACATCTTTTTTTTACACTCTGCTTTTTAGTTACCACTCACCCCTCTTATTTAAAAAAAACACTATTTGAATGATAATAATAATCAAACGCTTTATTTGTTGAAACTAATGGGCGAGCTTATTGCGTCAAAGCAATATCTTACAGGTAACATTAACCTAATGTGAAAACATGTTTTGAGGTAAAAAACATGAAACTTTTATAACATGAATCATTAATTAAGGCATCTCGTATTAAATGTATCTACATTACAATCTAGCAGAAAAAGAACTATAAATTAAAAAAAATAAAAGCGATAAACCTGTCATGCCGCGGTGCTGTCCTTACATGTGTAGGTAAACCATTCCAGAGAAGGGATCTATGTAAGGGAGAGGAGTGCGAGTATAAATCAATACTGTGAACAGGGATCGAGAGCAGTAGGATGTCCTCATATTTCAGAGGGCGCCCGAGAGCTGATAGAGCGTTGCACCTCTTTATGAGATAGCTCGGAGAGGCCCCCTCCAATATTCTGTAGAGCAAACCGAGAACTGTCATATCTCGTCTTTCTCGGGTCGTCAGCCAGTAAAGTCTCCTTCTGTATTGCGTAACATGTTAGGTAGCGAACGAATTCGTGCATCTTGGGCCATAGGATCCACTGTGTTTCCGGGTCGGTCCAACTCACGATTCAGCTCCTATTCAGTATCCTCCTTGTGTGGAGGACTACACCGGGTAGGATTCTCGCGTATCAGGCATTGCGGCTGGTAGATCGGTTTTCCCTGGAGGAACGACTCCCGGCGCTACTGAACGGTTTACGCACCTTGCTGTGTCAGCCAATCGGTTGTTCAGTCTGACTAATTATTGAACGAGTATGGAGACTATGGAAATATACTGTATTTTAATTAGCGGGGGTGGATATTACCTGTTGTCTACTCTTTCTCGAAATGACCAATTGGCTATCTGATCCTGAATTTAGAGCCGGGCGAATGGTCCGCGATAGATGCCAATGGTCCGCGATAGATTTAAACTGAATATGCGGCAGGTAGGGACGCGCAAGGGACTTCAGACCCGTAACCAGTCGGAAAGTTGGAGGTATCCTGATCTGATATCAATTCCAGACGGAGACATCCTTCCAAAACTGGTAGTCAGGGGGCTAGACTGTCCGCTGGGTACCTTTCCCGTTGCCTCGCCGTAAGGCGTCGGCCTCTGTCGTGCATGTTGACAGACGGTAGGTTTGTATTGTGTCTAAGTCATCTACTCTCACCTCAAGGGAGATAAATTAATTTTAACTTCCTGAGGTGACGGGTTCGCCCTTTGTAGTTGAAAAACAAAAATTGCGTAATATGGCCACTGGTCATACTTTCTCATGCTTCTGAAAGAGCATTTATGCTTTCACTAATAATGTAATATTTCCCCCCTCCTATTCTGTTCTCTTTATCTTCCACATAAAATTATTTACTTTTTGGATTGTTTCTTTTGTTTACTGATACACATTGTGATGCATTCGCTAAGTGCGTCTGAACTATTTGACAATTCTAAAATTAACACTATGGTTGGTTGTAAAATAAAACTTTAGTGCGATAGGCCGTGTCTTTGTACACATGTTGCCTTTATTTTGTTCAATAAATAACCTTTGGTTTGTACATTTATAAATCCTTTTGTGCTTTCAGTCACGCCGGAATTAAGTAAACTAAGCCAATTGGCCAAAACTGAAGGTTTCGCTTATGTTAAAGTGGTAAATATCGCACTCGGCCCGAGGCGAGGGAGAGGACGAGGCGATAGGTAGTACACAAACGGCCATCCGTGCCTACAGCAGTCTGTTTGCTCTGGCGCGGTGCCAATTTGTAAATTGACGATAAAATTAAGGCCTAATGGAAGTGAATTTAAGGCTGAATAATTTTTGTGCAATACTATTAAGTATATCACCTCTCGCCATTCTTTACTACTTTTCAAATCAAATGAAGGGTTACGGGGATTTTTTTTCGTGAAACGGAAATGCTAATGCCATTGTGGCATGTTCTCAGGTCAATCGAAGCATGAATCGATTTTCGGAAGAAAGATCATAGTCTGCCCTTAGATGGAAATAAAAAAAAACGTGTGACAGGAAAGAATGATCAAGGTCCACGCGGTGACGAAAGACCGAAGGTCCACGCGGTGACGAAAGACCGAAAGACCGAAAGACGAAGATCATTCTTTCCCGTCAGGTTTAGAGGTGATGTACTTCGATGACCCTGCGGTTGACGCTGATCAGGAACTATGATACGATCGAGGCCAATTATATTTATAACATAATAAAAATAGAAGAGTGGAATAAAACTTTAAATAAATAAAAAAACAAAAAAAATTGTTTTTGAATGTTTGTAAGCATTTTATATTTTGAAAAAATAGTATATGAAGAGTTAAGTGCATTGCGCCATCTAGCAGTAGGTAGATTATCGCAAATATTGTTTATTCGCGATATTTTACCTATTGCTTGATGGCGCAGCGCGCTCGACGCTTGTAATTTTTTTATATCTCAGTCAAATTTTTCAAATTTACCATTAAAAAAAAACAAAAGATGTTTTTTTTTGTTTTTTTTTTCAAAAAAAAATATCATTAGTTGCTTATTTGCTCGTAATTAATTCATCCATTCAAGGATGTTTAAAAAAAAACTCACCTGTATTAATTTATACCTAAGTTTATACAGAATACAGAATATTTCATTCCATTACAACTTTTCAAACGTGTGAGAATGACTAAGTATTGTATATTAAATTAATATTAAATTAGTTACTCAATTTAACAAAGAATTATATATAGTTAATTACTCAACAATTATTCCAATTACCAAAAAAGCCTATAATATAACATTTGAGAGTAAAAATATAGTACATTAACTACCATTGAAAAGTAACGATAGGCAGTAGATATTTTATCTATACTAATATTTTTGATAATTAATTGAAAAAGTCCAATTCGATTCGCGCGCCCTGGAAGTCCGAGAGACGTGTCAGCGAGAGTAATTATTAAGTTGGTGTTTCATATAAAGTTGGGCGGTATTTTTCTCTTCCGAAGAAAAGAACAGAAAAATATTCAGGCGCGCCGGCAGCCATATTAAACAGTTTCACAATTATTTATGTCGAAGCAAACGCGGGTCTGGCCTTCTTCACTTATTCGACTCCGTATATTTTCGACGTTGCAAAAAAACATTTATGTGTTTATTTGATTAAATATTTGATTAATTAACGCATTTACAAAGCATATGTGTCTTACTAATATACATATCAGTTTATATTTATTACATTTATTCATATTAAAAATATATAAACACGGCTGATATGAGCATTAGCATATAAGTACTGCGGCTGCTCAACTAAGTGCCGGGACTTGTACCAAGGCAGAGAGATCTTTAGTTTAGTATGTACCTACTTATAAAAACATTTATAATACCATAACTATTACAAATAAGTTATAGATAATTATAACTAAATAATATTTGCAATAGGAAATAATTAAAATAGAACACGTAAAAAAGATAATCGTGTTTAATTAAAATAAAATGTTAAAATATTTATATTAAATCGTCCTGTCCACCCTAGAACGTGCTAGTCGCAGTTGGGTGACAAAATCAAATAACCATTCGGTTCCTTTTATTTTTGTAAGCAAAAACAATGTTTTATAGTAATTAATTCCTAAATATATAAATACAAATAATAGGACCTACCCAAAAGTAAATAATAAGAAATAGTCATAAGACTAGCCAAGGATAATAATAAGAATAGTCAAGGATATTATGTAATATTAAAAACTGTCCGGATATGTCAATTTGTGGATATTTTGCCGGGTGTGATCTTTTAACCAGGAATCAATTTTAGCTTTAAAAGAAGAATTGAGCAATTACAATTTTAGCTTTAAAAGAAGTCTTGAGCAATTACAATTTTAGCTTTAAAAGAATGCTTACGCAAATACAATTTTTCGTTCTTCATCTTGCATTTTAACTATACTGGGGGATACCCAAAATGCCTCTGCACAAAAGAGGTCTGCATTCGGGAGGCGTCGAAATGAATAGATTGAGAATGCCGCGTGCAAATTCTTTGCTGGGTTCTTGTTGCTTTATCTAAATTCGGGTTGTTACTGTCGGAGGGCTGCGTTTACGTATTGAAAGTATTGTAAAGTATTGAAAAATATTTATTTGCAGCTGTCATTACAAAAAATGTACGAAAAACACAAAATTAAAAATTAAAACTGTAAATAGACCAAAAATATGTCATAAACTACAAACGCTGTAAATTAGGGGTATCCTCAGGATATCTTTTATCCTGGTTTTCAGGACACACCTATTATTGATACAGGATAATGTACCTATGGCCTAAGACCATATAACTATGACTATTTTAACCACTCCTTTATTTATTCATTAATTTATTAATTTTGAATAATATGTGCATTAACAATACTCTAATAAATACATTGGTTATTAGTTATATTTTTACATATAAACTAATTAGAGTATAATGTCATATGTGCAATCCGCATGCTTAATTAATAATTTCCTATGTGTCGTTTATCTGAAGATTCACAAAAAAAGCATCAATACAAAAACTATTATCCTTAAAAATTAAAAAAAAAAAAAAAATTTTTTAATGAATTCTGAATCTATTTCATAATAAAAATAATAATTTGTCATTTAATATTGCCTTAAAAAGTAATAATAAAAACACACTAATAAAAACATACGGTAAATTGTCTCTTTATTTAGTCTCTAAGTGGACTTTTAGTAATTATTTATGATTTTTATTTGTGATTGTGAATTTTTCATTTCATTTCATTAATGAAATGAAATGAAAATTTCATTTCAATTCATTTCATTTCATTTCATTTCATTTTTCATTTCATTTCTGTGTTTGAAATACAACTGCACGTGACCATGCAGATTTTTCATATTTTTTTTAACGTTTTCACACATTAATTGGTGTGATATATGTTTATGGAATGTCCGCCCAAGCACAAGCTATGCTTAGTTGGACGATATCAGAGAGTGGGCATCATTTTAATAATTGTGCTTAATTTCTTGCTGTGGCTTAAGTGGCTTAGTTATATGTTATTATAGTTAATGTTCTATATTGTAAATTTGTCAATTACTTTGAAAATAAATACTCGTATATGAAAATTCGTGGTACATCCAGCACATTATACTCGTATATGTAACCATTATTATCATAGTATATAAATCCATTTTTACTATACTGTTACCATACAAAAAAATGCAGTTCCATTCATACATTCAAGGCGAATTATTCAGTTTCCGTCTGCGCTAAACTTCTCTGTATTAACTTTGCAGCACTGTATGCTATGACTGTGCAAGGAGGTCTAATTAACCCTGCCTAGAGATAAGAGGTTGCCAGCTAGGCTATAAAGAGAAAATCCGTATAACCGCACTGCTCTGCCGAATTCATTGCTATTCAAACAGATTCCAGTATGGCAGGCAACGCTGTAAAGTTTTCTATATTTTTTTTCAAAACTGGCCCTTGAAAATCAAGTGGCTTCTCATAGAAACTCTGTACCCGTTTATTTTTCGGCGCACGTGACGCGAAAGTATGTTTTTATTTGGTTTCTTCCTCTGGATCGTATAAAAAAAACATGATTAAATAAACATTATGATAGAAATTTAAAGAATGATACCATCAGGTCTTATGCCTAGGTTTATTTTCTAGTATTTATAGCGTGACCATACGTCCCGCTTTGGGCGGGACAGCCCCGCTTTCAGGCTGTTTGTCCCGCTGTCCCCAGCGGGACAAACAGTCTCCCCCGGGAATCAAACCTCTGGCGCTCCTGGACGGTCTGCGCACCGAGCGGCGCAAGCCAATCGATTGTGCTCTCCGACTAACAGTCGGGGGAGTCTGGGAACTGTATTGTTTCCTATAGAGCGGGGGTGGTTGCCTACCTTACGGCGACTGCCCTTGAAATGACCATTGGCCATCCGATCCCGGTTCAGAGTCGGGCAAAGGACGCCTTGGTCCGCGATAGATTAGGCGTACACCGTTTCACCGCTTCGTAAGGGAGAGGACCGCGCAAGCGACCTCGAACTCGGGACCAATCGAGAGACCGGAGAAATTTGGTCACAATTGGAAGCAAGGGCGCGAGTGTCGGCCCGCCAGGTAACATTACTGGCTATCTCGCGGTAAAGGCGTTGGTCTCTTGCGGGTTGTGACGTAGCTAGATGTTGGAGTGTATTGTCCAAAGTCTTCTACGCTCACTGCAGGGCGATAGAACGAAAAATCGTTAAAACGTCCTGTGGTGACGGGCTCGCCCGTTGTAGTTGACACCGCAAGATGTCCCCAGCGAGAGCGAGAGCAAAAATGTCCCGCTTTCGCAAACACACCAAAAGATAATTTAAGCCCAAAAGATGACAAAATCACAAGCTGGAATTCTGAGAATGTTTCTGCTGAAGGCCGTTGGTGGAGTTGTTCAAACACTTCCATGATAACAATCTTAACTGTACTAACTTTCGAATAATTATTGAGTATGTTTTTTGATAGATAGATAGATAGATTTTAGATAGATTTTTATTCGAAGTAGACTTACAGTAATTTTCGAACGTCTTATGTTTCTAGAGATGTATGCCTAGCTTGTAGGCTGTACCATTGATTACTACACTATATAATCAATGACTTTACGTAATAGTAATAATAATAATAATAATAACAGTTTACAAATGGTTTTCATAGCTATGTTACACAAAAACGACTTGACCAGACCAATGTATCGCTTAAAAAATCTTCAATTTTATAATAGCCTTTAGAACACAAAGTATCTTTAACAATTTTTCTAAATTTAGTGTCTCGTAAAAGGGTTAGTTCCTCAGGCAAAGTGTTATAAAAGCGACCACCGTCTCCAATTAAAGATTTACTCACTTTTGCTAACCTAGAGCCCGTAATGGCTAGTTTATTTTTGAACCTGGTGTTCCTATTGTGAATGTCACCCAACCTACGGAACCTGTGCAAGTTTTTACTAACATACATTATGTTATCGAATATATACTGACTATAAACCGTCAGAATACTGATCTCTTTAAATTTCTCTTTTAGCGATGCTCGGGAGTTTAAACACTAAATAGATCGTATCGCTCTTTTCTGCAAAGTAAATATCGTTTGCATATCGGCTGCGCGGCCCCAGAGCGAAATCCCATACGACATTATACTATAGAAGTAGCTGAAATAGACAGTTCTGGCAGTAGCTTCATCAGTTAGTTGCCTTATTTGACGTACCGCAAATGCTGCCGAGCTATGTCTTCCAGCTAATAATTCAATATGAGGACCCCATTGAAGTTTATTGTCTATTGTAATTCCTAGAAATTTTATAGAATTTACAAACTTTAGTATTTCACCGTCCATAATAATATTAATGTCGGAGTCACTAACGTTAGGTGAGATAAATTTAATGCACTTAGTTTTATTAGAATGTCTGCCTGGAAGAAACGCACCTGTCGAAAGAGTTTTTTCTTTAATAAATAAAATGCGAAAAAACAGTTAACTGTCGCAGTTTTGAAATATTTTTATTACCAAGACTAACATTAATAAATCATGTAATCATCTCCATTCTTATTTAAAAACAAGGCCCGATATTTTGAAATAAATTTGCTCCTCCGAAATATATAAAACAACTGCGTAGATATCTCCTTATTATTAGTAATACTGTTATCATGTTTTTCATTTTTGAATAAAAAGTAGTAAAAGACCAATAAGTTTTTTTTATACAAAATTCTGCAGGCTTCCCGCTTCG
The DNA here is from genome assembly GCA_944548615.1 of Micropterix aruncella. Lineage (NCBI taxonomy): Eukaryota > Metazoa > Arthropoda > Insecta > Lepidoptera > Micropterigidae > Micropterix > Micropterix aruncella. The sequence continues at coordinate 5,210,757 of OX155962.1, forward strand.
ACGAAAAAAATAAATGATCACGTTAAGTATGTACCTTCTAAACCTAGACATAAATAATACTCCATCGTAAGTAATTGCGTTCTTCGAGACGATTAAGATCAGTGTAATTATAGATTCGTGCACACTTTTGCTTGACAATTTTGACACATCGAACTATCCCACATCCATCATCTATTAGATCCATCATCCTTGCACATCCATCAGTTCCATGATCCTTACGAATTTTTACATATTCTACATTATTTTAATTATATCAACAACAGTAAATTTTGTAATGAAACCTCACCAATTTTTTAATGAAAACTGTTAAAAGTGAAACTCCTAACTACTCTTTCCCCTAATAAACTGGTCTCGCCGCAATGCCCACGTGGCTTTAATGCCCAGGCATAACTCATCTGCTCACAAAGGCAGTTTCGCCTATGCAGCTGCAGCCCTATGGAATGTACTTAGCAGATATATCAGATCGAAGTCCTTAGTATCCTTCACTTTCGAGTTTAAAAAATAAATATTAAATAGCATCCTTATTATACGACTGCTCTACAGTATAACACTGATTCAAAATATGCAAAAATCAATATACATATCTGATATTAAAATTAAATTTTTGTCTCACTGATGGCATATTGTTTACACATACCGAAACTTTCTAGTAAGGCGGATTGAATATGGCATTTTTAACCGAGTGCTTCCTCCATGAATATTTTTATCTTTTTACATCTACCTACCCCCTAGTATATTTTTGCTGTTCTGTATCAAGCATTTTTTACTATTATTTTATTTTTAATTAAAAAAAGCTCATAAGATTCATTCAAAAACACAATGATTCTAAGTCATTCCTGACTAGGCAGCGCTTGTTCCAAGGAAGGCACCACTTTTACGTAGTAGCAATTTTATATGTAATTTTATGAAAATATGTTTTTTAATTCAATGGTTTCATAATCTAACATAAAAAATACGAAATTGTTATAGTAAAATAGAGTATGATGAATTATTCATTGTAGTCAGAAAAAAGATGAAAATAAAAAAAAATCAAAATGATCATAAAAATATCGAAATAGTCGAAAATAAAATTTGTCGAAAATAATTATAAAATAAATCCCAATAAATATAAAAAACTGAATTCATAGGTACCTATTTTATATTGTTAGAGATGTGAGGGTGTGTGAATTATGTGTGTATTTAAAATTGAATTTGCATTAGGCGAATTCTGAAGTCTATTTTTTTTATGAAATAATTACTATACAATATTGATTTTTCTTACAAAAAATAACAGGAATCGAATGGCAAAACCTTAACCTTATGCTTATTTCATTCTGTCACCCAACTGGAACTTGCCCGTTTGAGGGTGGTCAGGTAATTAGATGCACACTCGTGGAAAGTTTATTATAATATTCATTTGTTTATTATTTAAACAGTATTTTATATTATCAATATTTCAAAGAAAGAACGAAAATTGTATGTATCCTCATGACATTTCAAAAAAAGCAACGTTTCTGTTTTTCCTTTGAAAAATTGATGATATAAAATACTAATATAATAATCAACAAATTAAAAAGAATATTATTGTAAACGTTGCACGAACGTGCCTCTAATTTATGAATATTTCAGAATTCGCCCATTGTAAATTTAGTTTATTATATATATTCGCAACCAAAACTTTCCGAGAGGAATTTTCGAAGCGTACAGCAGTCGACACTTTGCTTGAAAAGTCTCCTAATAAATTTATTTGGCTTTAGGATATTTGAACCGTCGCGTCGTAAAGCAGCTCATTCATTGTTCGTCGCGATGTCCACTAGTGGGCGCGGGCGGCACGAGTGTCGTAGCAGGTTTATCTTATAAAATGTAAGATGGCTGCGAACAAAAATCACAGCATTCTTACACAGTGATATAATAGCGTCTACAGAGAGCTGGTTGACAGGCGTATCCTTGAGATAATCGATGACCTATACGAGGTGCTCATGAGTTTTAGAGATGCTACCATTGATAACTAGGGAGTTGATGGGCCCTTGCTGAGTTGGCCACGAAGACCCATTCTGTTCAGGGTTGGTCACACTCACGGGTCAACACCCATCCGACGACCTACACGCATGAAGTGCGAGCCTGGGTAGGACTCTGGCCTTGACAGGTTCCCCTGGGTATCAAACTTCTGGCGCTCCTGGACGGTCTGCGCACCGTGCGGCGTAAGCCAATCGACTGTGCACTCTGACTAACAACTTGCGGTGTCAACTACAACGGGCGAGCCCGTCACCACACGACATTTTAACGATTTTTCGTTCTGTCGCCCTGCAGTGAACGTAGAAAAATTGGACAGAACAATCCAACGTCCAGCTACGTCACAACCCGCAAGAGACCAACGCCTATACCGCGAGATAGCCAGTATGTTACCTGGCGGGCCGACCCTCGCGCCCTTGCTTCCAATTGTGACCAGATTTCTCCGGTCTCTCGATTGGTTCCGAGTTCGAGGTCGCTTGCGCGGTCCTCTCCCTTACGAAGCGGTGAAACGGTGTGCACCGAATCTATCGCGGACCAAGGCGTCCCGGCCCGCCAGGTAACATCCCTGGTTATCTCGCGGTTAAGGGGTTGGCCTCTTACGGGCTTGTGACGTAGCTAGATGGTGGACTGTTTTTGTCCCAAGTCTTCTACGTTCACTCCAGGGAGATAGAACGACTAATCGTTAAAACTTCCTGAGGTGACGGGCTCGCCCGTTGTAGTCGACAACCCAAGTTATTGATAACATTTTTACAAACATTAGTGTCTTCACTGTCAATGAGATAACGTGCAGTATTTAAGATTATGGCAAGCAACATTTGTGGTTGTGTGGACGATACAACGAGCGAACCCGTCACCCCAGGAAGTTTTAATGATAATGATCGTTTTTACCTCTTGTATGGTGAGCGTAGAAGACTTTGTGGACGATGAAAATCTACCGACCAGCAAAAACCACGAACCCGCCGGAGGCCAGCGCCTTACGGCGAGGCACTAGGAAGGTAACACAGAGGGGCCACCTCGCTCCCTCGCTACCAGTTTTGTAGGATGTCTTCGCCTGGAATTAACCTTCAAAATACCTCCCTCCTCCCGAGTGGTTACGGGACCGAAGTATTTCAGCGGTAATTCAATAAGAATTTATCGCGGACCTGCGCGTCCTTTGCCAATCATACCCATCGGGATCAAGTGGACGATAGGTCGTTTCAAGAATAACAAAATAGGTCAACATCCACCCCCGCTACTTAGGAGGGAGTATTAATTAATTAATTTATTTAAGAATTAATATCTATAAACATTGATTTGCTTACAAAAATAACAGGAACCGAATAGTAAAACCTTAACCTTTAGCTTATTTGATTCTGTCACCCAACTAGGACTATCCCGTTCTAGGGTGGACAGGACTCTAAATATTTCAATCAATTATGTACAAGTTTTAGTAAAATGCTAATAACACTAAATTGCCCTAAAATGAGGTCCTCAAATAATAATAATAATAATAATAAATATTTAAGAGATGATATAATAAATAAAATGCAATTCCATTGTATAATCGGCAATAAATATTATATAACATTCGGTTTAATAGAGAATTACAAACAGAATAGTCTTAAAACTAAAATAAAGAGGAAAATAAAGTTATAAGTAAGAAGAAAAAAACAGAAGTCATAAATATTTAATATAATAATATGATAAGTAATATAGAATTTTATATAAAAATACCTAGTCAAAAACTACAATTCCTTGTCAAAATAATATACATGTATATTTCCATAGTCTTCAGACTCCTTTAGAAATTAGTCAGAGTGCACAACCGATTGGCGTTGCCAAACGGTGCGCAAACCGTCCAGTAGCGCCGGGAGGCAATCCCACCATGAAAAACCGATCCACCAGGCATGAGGACTGAGACGCGAGTGTCTTACCCGGGGCAGCCGAGGTTGGCTTGTATAGCACTACACACCGGTTGGGCCGATCCGAGAACAAAATGGATCTTATGGCCCAAGCTGCATGAGACCATTCGCTTACCAATGGTAAGCAACAATTACATTGGTCTCATAGACAATGTAAAGCGACTGTAGCTGTCAGCCTAACTAAAAGAAAAATCACAAGTAATATTCTAGAGCATCCCCATGAAGCCTCAATGAACACATCCCTAAATTATATTAACACGACTTGTCTGCTTACCTGGAACATATTGGAGTGACACAACCGGTTTTTATGCTATCGAGCAATTTCTGCTGGAACGATCGGTTCTCAATTATGCTATCGAGCAAATTGTGCCGCAAATAATTTCAGCAATACCCGATTTCCAAAATGGTACTTCTTACCTTAGATAAAAGTCATAATAGTAAAACAAAAGCCCATAATAGGTAGAAAATCATGGAAAACCTCGCATTTATGATGAACTAGCTGATCCGGCGAACTTCGTACCGCCTAACAGTCAATGAATGTCGTGTTACAGATTAGCTGAACTTAATTTATGATTTTATAAAATTAATACAATGAATACAAAATAAATATTAAGTTCACTACTTTATTAAGATAATAACACAAAAATAAATATAAAAGTACAAAAAATAGGTATATCAATCGCGTGTAAGCAAGACATGATTGAATTAAATTATTTACATATTGTGCAGCATGGGATGCACTCGGTTTAATTCTCTTCATTGAAGCACCTTGTGATATACGACATTTTTTGTTTTTTTATCGGGCGCAAGAACAAATAAATCGGATGATTTGCTGACACGTGAACATGCCACGTACAACTGACCGTGAGAAAAACACGGATTTAAGTTTTGTATGGGAAAATGTTTTTTCTTTCGTTTTAATTTTTAGTAAATTTTCCAATTTTCCTAGTTATTCTGCTATTCGGGACGGAGACAAATACAACAAATCAAAAACCATGAAAATTGGTCCAGCCGTTCTCGAGTTATAAGTGTTCGAACAAATCCGACTTTTATATATATAGATGCGCGCACTATAAAAAAAGCTAAAATTTAAAATAAAACATTGTCTTTTCGAATGACATACTGCAATATCTCACTGAAACTTCCTTTACGGATCCTCGTATAAAAATCCACGTCACAAGCCTTGCACTATACGCCTTAAAGTCGCGCCAGGCTGGTTTCCAGTTTCCACCGCCGCCCATTGCTGGAATATCCGTTTCCTCTTCAACCGACACGCTTCAGGGCCAGCCGCCGCTGCTGTCATGATCTTTCTATTATATTTGAACGCAGCCTGGACACTTAGATTTTAAACAACCGAGCAATTTATTATATTCAATTGTTTATATTAGGCTGGGAGCATTGTGTTTCCCTTGGCAAAGTTTATGAAGGGAAAGTACAAGTGGCGTCATTAAATCGGTAAAAATATGTACCTTAATAATTTCCATGGTGACACTCTCACAGGTGTGGTGTATTGCTGTGGTGACGTCATCCAAGATGGCCGCCATTGGAACATAAATAAACTACCTTATCTCGGTGGCTCTCTAACCGATTATATTTCACTTTCTCGGCAGAGGTAAAGTATTGTTAACACGCTAAAACATACGAGATAAAGACGGATATATGGGTGTTAGGTATTACTGCACGGGCTTTTTGTTCTGTGGGTAAATCAGTACAACGAAGTAAGCAACTTTTAATTTAAAAAAATGAAAAAAAAACTAAAAAACAAAAAAAAATGTTTTTTTTATTTGTTTTATTTTTTAAATGATTTAATAGTATGAAAGCTGTGATCATGATGCGCTATCTAGCGGTTGGTAAAATGACGCTGTTATTGTTTATTTACGACTTATTACCTACCGCTAGATGGCGCAGCGCGCTCAAACACTTCTCAAACCTTTATTTAACAGTCAACTTCTTCAAAAAAATCAAAATTTAAAAAAAAAAACAAGAAATGTTTTTTTTTATTTTTTTTATCAAAAGTTGCTTACCACGTTGTACTGATTCACCCACAGAAGAAAAAAAAGCCCGTGCAGTAATAACACCCCGTATACATTTTGACATCACCCTCTCCCCCCTCCCCCCTTCCCGAGACGATAAGGACCATTTCCAGACTGGAGTCTGTCTGTGAGCCTGTGTGTGTGTGTGTGTGTGTGTGTGCGTATTCATGATAGCGCCTTAACGCTTCATGCGTCTGAAATGAAATTTGGCTTGCAGGCATCATTTGGTCATGGCAAGAGTTGAAATCGGTCCACCAGAGGGCGCGCTGTTCATACTTCAATTTCGTAACACTGCAGTTAAAGATTTGAAATTCGGTACAGAGTGGAAAATCTTGTATAAAAGCGACGCAAATAATATTTTAAGACCGCCATGTTTAAGAAAATACTACATCATTAAAATAACCATTTTAATACCAGGTAAAATACTACAAATATGACACTAATTAGCGCGGGGAATGGCGGGGGCGGGGGGTGGGGTTGTCTACGTGCCGGGTAAGTCATGGGTTGACACAACCGATTTTTTTACATTATGCTCCTGGACATTGTTCCTGAAATGTTTTATATTCACTGAAATATTAAAGATTAACTCGTTTTGCAGTATTTTTGTAAAATGTTGGCTGTAAAATAAACTATTGATATTACTTTTTGAGTCGAGAATCACTTAAATAAAATGATGAATCGAGGAACAAATATAATGACTTTTATAACAAGCACGTCATACACTGATGTATACAACGACTGTTATTTGTTTTTTCAAATCTGAAACACGAAAAGTATTAACGATAAGACCATCTATCGCCGGCGTCGTGAACTACTTCAAAAACATAATACAAATATCTGATTGTAGATGGCGTTACGCATGGTACATTAAATGTTAGAGCAACTTCCAATCTCCATAACAACCACTGTTTGTTTTGTTGTTCGGTACAGTAATTTAAAACAAAGTCTTCGGTAGTTTTGTTATTATAGGATTTGTTAGCATTTATTGTTAGTTTTGTTATTTCCTGGTGGAAACTGATGAAAATGATCCAAAGGCCAGTTTTGAATTATTACCAAAGAAATCCTGTGCACAATACGAAATATCGTATAAACATGTTATGGATTGGTGCGAGAGTAAAGGTATTTCTGACAATTACAGCGAGAATATATCGCTGTCATAATTCGAAGAAAAATCAAAGGTATGGAAAAATAGAAGATTTGGTAAAAAATAAGAAAAATAAAGCGAGTAAAATTCAGGCCACAACTTCTGTAAATTCTTCAACTTCTTGTTTTCATTCCTGTAGAAATTAAGGAAAAAAATCTCTAGTGGGTCTTTAAAATACTAAAAATATAATTTAAATTATTATCGAATAAAACAAATTGAAATCATAATAATAACTAATACTTACTCAGCTAAAATATTACAAATCAATATATAGAGTCTAATAAAAATCGGAGAGAGTCAAATAAAATCAAATAGAGTCAAATAGAAGACTGGCGTCGATAGAAACCGATAGCGGCAGTTCATCACGCCGCTTTCAATTAATTAACTATTATTCTATCAACTTCAATTAACTATTAACTAATAGATTCTTTTCTTTTTCTTGGCAGAAATCGCTTGGAGAGTAACGCAGAGCATTGGTCAGCGTTGTTGCTTTCATTGCGGGAGCTGACTGAATGGGTCATCAGGAAGGACACGGAGCTTACCGCTTTGGCTCCAGCTCGAGGGGATCCCAACGCAGTCTTGAAACAACAGGTCAGTGTTTTATTCTAAAAAAATAATAAAAGCGTGCGCGTTGGTCCCTAGGCGTTTGAAGATCTGGAAAGGCTGACGAAAATTATTCAATCAGTTTATAATTTCTTCCACGGGGATTCTCGTGGGCTCTGTCCGTTGACCCCCTTACCGTGTCGGGCTCTGTCCGTTGACCCCCTTACCAGATCGGAATCCCGAGAAGAGAGGTCTGTCTCGAAAACACTTAGCTGTCAAAGAGTGGACAGCAGCATCAGTGATATCGAACGATTACTTCTCGGTTGCCGCACAAATTATGCCGCACAATTAACAGAACATACACACAATAAATGCTGATTTACATTTACTCAATTACTGACTTCATTTTGATCAATTACTGACACAAAACAAGTCCCGGCCCGGTAAACTGTCTGTCTCCTGTAAATTGTCTTCAACCTAAATTGTCTCCTGTAAACTGTCTCTTGTAGGATATGTCCACTACAACGCAGTTTTAACGATAATGATCGTTCTGTCTCCCGTGGGGTGAGCGCGGAAGATTTTGGGACGATACCAATCTACCGACCAGCAAAGCCACAAACCCGCCAGAGTCCAAAGCCTTTCGGCGAGGCACTAGGAAGGCAAACCAGTGGGCCACCTCGCCCCCTGGCTACCAGTGTTTGCTGGATTTGTCCGTCTAAACTTAACCTTCAGGATACCTGCGTCCTCCCGACTGGCTACGGAACCGAAGTCGCTTGCGCAACTGTTGTATTACAGCGGTAATTTTAATTATGAATTTATCGCGGACCTGGGCGTCATTTGCCCGTGATGCCACACGGGATCGGCTGGCCCATAGGTAGTTTCAAGAGTGGCATGACAACGGGTCAACATCCACCCCCCGCTGCTTAAGAGACAGCATCATTCCATAGTACGGCATCCCTAGATACGGGTCTCTGACCTAGTTAGGAATGCGGATAGACATTTTCACCATAGGATGTGCTCAATCTCTCCCAACTCAACCATAGTATGTTAATGGTGTGTATATGACATAATTATAAAGTTATTGTAAATTAATAAATAAATAAATAAATAGTCTCCACACTCCTTCAGTAATTAGTTAGAGTGCACAACCGATTGGCTGACGCCGCACGCTGCGCAAACCGTTCAGTAGCGCCGGAGAGCAATCCACCAGGGAAAATCGATCCACCAGCCGTGAGGCCTGAAACACGAGAGTGCTTCCCGGGGTAGTCCCTCACACGAGGAGGGTACTGAATAGGAGCTGAATCGTGAGGTGGGACAACCCAAGAACACATTAAATCTTATGGCCCAAGCTGCACGAATCCATTCGCTACCTAAGTGCTGTCGCATCAGTGCTGACCAAACCCCCCCCCCCCCCCCCCTTACGCACCAGCGGGGATGACCACTTGTACACGCCGAAGTCAGTAGTTGGTCAGTCGCTGGCACTGCGTTGTAGGATGGCGTCGGGTCGTATGAAAATAACTAACTAACGAAAATAACGCGTTTTTCCCGACTGTCTTCAATAACGTGCGTACACGCTAAAGACATACCTACGGTTGACTGACTGTGTGTAAACAGTATCTCAGTTCTCGGCGCCAGCAGTGACACCTATAACTGGCGTATAATGTAAACTTAAAAGAGAATGCCTTACATCGACAGCTGAAGCGGTTTCTACCATAACCGGAGGGTGCGGTGTTCGAAACCAGTCGCTCCAGATGACCACCCAAATAAGCCAACGCGAATCTTCTGGGTAGACCAATCATTTTTTTAAGATTAGGCTGTTAACGACAAATCAACATTTAACCATGCTCGATATCCGCTGATTTTCACAGTACGGTAAAATGTTAATCTAATTGCTTATTGCTGACAGTTGCTTATTTACCACCCTAGCACTACCATAGGCGATTAATTTTAGTTTGTTTTGACCTCTAAACGTTCGTTCATCAAAAATCCTGACCCACATTTCTCAACGCCTTCATTTCGCCGAGTCGTTTGCCATTCAAACTGTCGTAATGTCAGCCACTCAACTCTCCCCTCTTGCGATCCACTCCCCCGTTACGTCATCTTTGATTAATGTTTGAATTATTCGGTGTTTATTAAAATTTCACCGCGTTGCCCCTAGCAGATGCCAGCTTCGTCATAACATGCCGCCACTGTTTTGAGACGGATAATCACCGTTTTGTCACTTATATTAATTTCGTCTGTCACTGATTGAAGTAAATTTGTTTTAATTTATCGATTAGTCGTGTATAATTTCAAATGGGTTGCAGCAGAAAAACTACGAGCTAATTTCGCTAAAAACTAACTTTTCATTTTTAAGAGTATCTGGATTTAATAAAATATAGGTCATACTCATACATATAAAATAATATCTAAATTACTAAGCCCCCGACTAAGAAAAAGACTTGAAGATTACTTGTTCGTAGCCTAACCTTTTTTGTAATGATAATGTTCCCCTTAGCAGAAAAAAGGTGTTTGTAATGAAACCTGCAGCATATTTTAGTATTTTGTTAAGCACGTTATTCTGACTAAAAAACCATCGGGAGACAATTTCTAACGTGGTTGAGTCACCAGTTATGACGTCATCCAATCGTTTAATACTTGGATATATTTCATCGTTTAATACTTTGGACTGTTTCGTATCTTAGCAATTCATTTTCAGAATATTTTTTGTTTTTTTTTAAAAACCCTAATAATTTCACTTTAAAAAAATGCTTGTGTCTTTTAAACTTTTCTTTTATATAGCATAACGTATTTTATGACCGTTTAATAGGTGGAAATATATAAATGGTTTGTTTGTTATATTTTGAACTAGTAAATATGTTTTTTGTACTATCTGTCCCCGATTAAAATAAAATGGCCGCTGCCGCGTTCAGAATTTTGCTTATACAATAGAAAGTATGTAACATGTAAACTTGTGTGGAGTGCAATAAAAAGCAAAATGAATGCCCTATAACATTGTTTTTACATTTGACCTTGTAAATACCATAGTTTGCGAGAAATTTTAAGTTTTAATTAAATTTGCCCAAAAAAGCTTTATTTTTTTTGTTTTTATCATCTTTACTAGTAAATTTACAGTAAAACATTGTATGTAGATATAAATGCTACATTAATACGCTATAAAACGCCATTTGACAATCGATTTATAAACAATTAAAATAAATTAGTTTTGTCCCATGCCAGATGTCCACTAAGAGTCGGATGGCTGTTTCAATACAATTTCTAAGCAAAATGACGTTTAAAGGTCAGCCGCTAAACGATATTTTGTTTAAAAAATATTTTCAATAAAAATAAATAATATTTTTAAAACAAAATATAAAATACTGAATTTGTTTTATTGTAATTTACTTCGGGTCTATGTCTAACTGGTGGAGGCTTGTATTAATAAAAAGATAAAGTTACGCACTATAAGAATACAAACATTTTTTTTTACATATTTTGCCTGGAGTTTTTCCTGCCTGGGTTTTTTTTTACCAGAGACCACTAGGACTTTTGTGTTTGGTGCAGGGAACCCAAGGTTGAAAATAAAAACTAAAACTTGAAAATCAAGATTAGCCTTTTACTTTAACATCAAACTTACAATAATAGTTTAGGATATTTTCAAAAATGAAGAACTTGTCGCGGAGCAACAATACACACAGAACCCTCCTACTCAAAATGTTATAACAGGAAAGGACCGGAAGAACACTCCACCCGAAGGCGGCAGGAAGGTGGTGTCGCCGAGGTGCAATGGCGACACCGGAATTAAGGAGATGGCGATGTGCAATGCCATCACTGGGATTACCTACCCCGAACGCCCAATAATCAAAACACGTCTTAAGTGCCTCCAACGAGGCGTTTATTTTCATCATCACAAACAAGCCGTAAACGAGAAGCTACAAGCAAACATCGAAATAAATGAGAGAGAAAGTACAAACCGTCGCGAATCTATCCGCCATGTTTCGCACGCAAAACGCCACCAATAAAACAAACAACGAAAAATCACATCGCAGCGACTTCTCAGCAGAGAGCTTTTCATCTTGTGCCACGGCAATCCGAAGACTAGTGGTGAAGGGGAAGGTTTCAACTGAGGGCGCCGCGACACAGTATAAACTCAAAACCGAAAAATTAAACGTGCTAACACGATCGCTTCCGGCGACTTTCCGGTCGGGAGCCTTACTTTCGGTGGCTACTTAATGAAAAGTAGGTCGGGGGAGGGATCGCCGGTGGCGTCCGGAAGCGATTAAACGTGCGAAAACTAATGTGCGAAACACGACACAATTGCAGCTCAAGCGCCGCCCGCGGACGTCAGCTCGCGGGGGCCAATGACGGGCGACTGAAGAGCGGTCCCCCCCGCCGGTGTGTATATCGGGCGGTCGGCCCGAGTGAAGGAGACAGCGGAGACAAGAGGGAGACGGGGCGATCGCCGCCCGGCGACTAGTATATATAGGCGATAGGATTTAAGCGTAACCAATTCACTTTGTACACGACTTTGGAATTAAACAACATACTGCAATTTGAATAACGATCGCGAGTTTCATTCTACGACGGAAACCCTCGCGACACTGGTGACCCCGCAGAAGAACTCACAACCACGGCAGGAAAACGGACAAATCGCTAAACGGACAACGGCACGGACCACCAACAACCAGCGAACTTGGACGTCTTCTCCAACGAGTCAGACACAAGAAAATCAAAATGGAACCATTCCACGACACAACGGAGTCAACACAGCCAAACCCCGACATCGCACCACTGAGCATCGCTTCGCGAATACCTGCATTCTGGCACCACGCACCACGCCTCTGGTTCGCGCTCGCCGAGCAGATCCTGGCACCACAGAAATGCAGCGATCAAGACCGATTCTCATACGTAATCGCACAACTGGACCGAGCAGCGTTACAGGAAGTAAGCGACCTGGTGCTGCAACCGCCCAAGCAAGAAAAATTCGAGGCATTGAAGGAACGGCTAATCACAACCTACGAGGAATCAGAGACGCAACGGCTGCAGAAACTCCTGTATCAAACAGAGATGGGAAGCGACAAACCTTCGCAGCTAATAAGAAAAATGAGAACACTAAACATGGGAAAACTACCCGACGGCACACTAAAAACATTGTGGCTCGGGCACCTACCCGCAACGATACGGGCGGTACTAGCAACATCAGAGGAAAAAGAACTGGACAAAATGGCGAACCTTGCAGATCGAATGATGGAAGTCACAGCAAACGCGAGAGGCGACATCAACAAAATCGAAGCAACAACAACCAACATGACAGCGATTGAAAGGAAGCTAGAGGAACTGGCAAAACAGATCGAACGGCTACAAGCGAGAAGAGCAGAAGAAGATACCTCCAACACGCGCAACACCAGAAGACTTGAGGAACAAAGTACCTGCTACTTCCATAAGCGTTTCGGAAACACAGCAGAAACCGTGCGACTTCGAACAGACACCGCAGAACCAGGAAAACTACAAGAGGCGCCAAGAATAGCCCAGCTTGGCGCCGAAACAAATAACCGCCTATACGTCCACGACAGAAGAACGCAACAACGGTTCCTGATCGACACAGGAGCCAACGTCAGCGTCATACCCAAGCGAAGATGCGACGAACAACAAAAAGAAGAGCTTCTCTTACTGGCAGCCAACGGCTCAAATATAGCAACATACGGAAAGAGAACCATCATGCTGGACCTCGGATTCGACCAACAATTGCAAGCAACCTTCATCATCGCCGATGTGAAACAACACATCCTAGGAGCAGACTTTCTACACCAACACCACCTGCTGGTGGACCTCAACCGAAAGAGGCTCCTAATGAAAACGAAGGACAACAAATACGTCGAAAAAAACCACATGCCGCAACCAGCGGTATTCCCAATCGAGACCAACCAAGAATTCAAGAAGATCTTCGAGAGCTTCCCCAATATACTCTCGAACACGCCACAACCAAGGCAACCTAAACACGACATAGTACACCACATCGAAACTGAAGGAAGACCGGTATTTGCGCGCCCGAGACCACTAAATCCGGAAAGATACGCGGCAGCGAAGAAAGTTTTCGATGAGATGATAGAGGCAGGTGTATGTCGACCTTCGAAAAGCCAATGGGCAAGTCCACTGCATCTGGTGCAGAAAAGCAACGGTGAATTCCGCCCATGCGGAGACTACAGACGGCTGAACAGCATCACAGTACCGGATCGGTATACTGTTCCCAGAATACACGATTTCACTCACGCTCTACAAGGAAAAACGATGTTCACGTCACTGGACCTGGTGAAGGCATACACGCAAATACCAGTAAGGCCCGAAGATATTGAGAAGACCGCCATTATCACCCCGTTCGGATTGTTCGAAATGACCAGGATGTCCTTCGGACTCCGCAACGGAGCACAAACCATGCAACGATTCATGGATCAGGTACTCCGGGGCCTACCGTTCGTATACGCCTACATTGACGATATCCTTATAGCATCAGAGGACGAAACGACCCATAAAGAACACATTACAGAGATACTGGCGAGGCTGGACAAACAAGGCATCACCATAAACCTACAGAAATGTCAGATCGCACAGCCAGAGCTGGACTTCCTAGGATATACAGTCAACTCAACAGGAATACGACCAAAAGCCGACAAGGTGGAGGCAATAAAAAAATTTCCGAAACCAAAGGATGTCCAGGAACTACGACGCTTCCTGGGCATGGTCAATTTCTACAGGCACAGCATTCCAGAAGCAGCACATCGACAAGCCAAACTAAACGTATTCCTGAAAGGGACAAAAAAGAACGATCACACAGAAATACAATGGACAGAGGAGAGCAACGAAGCCTTTAACCAATGCAGACAGAGCATAGAGGAAGCGGTTCTACTGGCGCATCCAATCGCACATGCACCGTTGGCACTAATGACGGATGCGTCAAATACATGCGCGGGCGCAGCACTGCAACAGAAGCAAGGAGAAAAATGGGTGCCATTAGGATTTTTTTCAAAAGCCTTGTCACACGCGCAACAACAATATGCGGCGTACGACAAAGAGCTACTGGCGATATACCTGGCAGTACGACACTTCCGGAAGATGGTAGAGGGGAGAGAGCTGGTAGTATATACAGACCACAAACCGCTCATTCACGCTTTAAAAAAATTAAATGATACGCCAACAGAAACGCCGATACGCATTCGTCACTCATCATACATCGCACAATTCGCAACGGCAATCGAATATCTCCCGGGAAGGAAGAACGTTGTAGCAGACGCCTTATCCAGGATCGAAGAAGTAGGATGCCCTGAGACTTTCGACTACGACGAACTGGCGAGACAGCAAGAAACGGACGAGGAACTGAAAGCATTACAACAGAATGAAAAATTCAAATTCAAATTACTCAAACAAAACAACAAAGAAACTGAAATCTGGTGTGAAACTACGGCAAGCAGGCCAAGACCATACATAACAGCAGCGCTACGGCAAACAGCGATAAAAAATAATCCACAACCCTAGTCACCCGGGAGTTCGAACAACAAGAAAGATGACGGCTGAAAAATTTTTCTGGCCACGCATGAATAAAGACAGCGCAGATTATGCCAAAACATGCATCCCGTGTCAACGAGCGAAGGTGCACGTACACACGCGTACGCCCATAGGGAAAATCATGGAAGCCGACCGATTAGAGCATGTAGATATCGATATCGTGGGTCCGCTCGAAATATCCAACGGATATAGGTACCTACTAACGATGTTGGATAGAGGTACAAAATGGCCGGAAGCGATACCTATACGAGACATACAAGCCGAGACTATCGCAAAAAAAAAATTTCGAGGGATGGATAGCAAGATTCGGCGTTCCTGCAAGAATCACGACCGATCAAGGGAGACAATTCGAATCGGAACTCTTTACGAAACTAGCACAACTACTGGGTGCAAAAAAGATTCACACCACACCATTTCACCCACAGGCAAACGGCCTAGTGGAAAGGTGGCATCGATCTTTAACCCCTCACGTTGCGAGGTAAAAACTCACCTATCACTTTTGCGCGCGACATATTCGCGCAAAAAATCGACGCGAGTCAACGGCCTTGAGAAAAACGATCATAACTTATAAACCACTAATCGGATTAAAAAAAGATAAATAGAAAAATGATCGCATTGAAATTTGACATATAAAACATTATAACCTTATCTCGTAAAACAATTAAGATAATAATGAATAAATATTACAAAATTGGCAAACTGAAAAAACTCGCCTATAAAATCATTTCGATTTTTTTGTAAATACAGTTTTTGTAAATATCAAAAATTGTAAATACAGTTATGTTCTTTATTAAATGCTTTACCAAAGCGATATTTTTTTTTTACTTATTTGCATACAAAAATACGGAAAAAATATTTATTTATTCAGCCAAGAAAAATTGTATGTATTCTCGTAAAAAAAAATTTTTTTAATTTTTAATTTGTGACTACTTATGGTATTTTTTTATATGAAATTCTTTCAAAATAACTTTATTACTACATCACTTCTTCTTAGAAATCACACCAGAACTTTGAGCTTTGTCTGATATTATAGAAAAATCTAAAGTTTTGAGAGTTTCCGACTTCCGAACCTAATAATAAACTTTGAATGCCCATAATATAAAATTCGTTAGATTTTTTCAATTATATTGTCTTATCATAGACTTATTATATGTCTAATAACTAATTACTATACTCCAAAGAGTCACATTTCATCGAAAAACTACGGAAAATCGCACTTTTTTCTCTCATAGTAATTATCAAAACAAGTTTCATTTTCGCGAGCCATATTAGAAAACAACATATAATGTTCAAAATACGCCTAATTATGTGATAACTTAGGATGTAAATGAAGCAATACCTATTTTATTAGTAAATTAAAGCGACATTACGTCATGTTTCGCGATATAACGGAATATTTCACAAACATTACAAAATAAATACGGCCATATTTCGCTCGCCGTTTGGTTTTGCCAATGTGTTTTCTTCGAAAATTCGTGAAAAACAGCAAATGGGCTGTGTAAATTGTTTAATCCTAAGGCCTAAACTACTTAAAAATGGAAATTACTTACTTTTATCCGGTATGCACTGCACTTATATACACAAAACAATTCACAACACAACACGTCGCGGAATTATACGCCGCCGCGAATGGGCAGTTCGCGACTGTCGTCAGAAATGAGGTCATCGATTTTGTAAGGGATGTAGTAATTCATATTTCTAACATCGCATGCGGCAATCGAGCAATTTCATAGTGTTGCATATTTGGCTATATTATGGCATCATTCGATAGAATATACAATCGCATTTCGAAATTTAAACGACATTTTCTTGAGCGGCGAGCGCGATATCCCGTATGGGATAGTTTGGATTTCAGCCGGCCGCCATACATATCCCGCAAGGGATGTTAAGTGCCTAGCGGGTTAAAAGCGGCATTAATGGCAAGAATGAATACCAAAGAGTGGGCAAACGAGATTTCAACCGTCATGATGGGCCTAAGAGCAGCCTTAAAGGAGGATATCAACGCCAGTCCGGCAGAAATGCTATACGGAACAAACATAAGATTGCCAGTCGAATTTTTTGAAAATGGAAAGAAAACAACAGTACCAGAAGTCCTCCAACAATTAAGGGAAACATTCGAGCAGCAAAGACCGAAGAGGGAGCGAGAAAACACAACGAGGATATTCGTTCACCCGGACCTGAAGGAAGCAACCCACGTCTTCATAAGAGATGACACCGTACGACGGCCACTACAAGCTCCATACAAAGGACCCTTTAGAGTGGTGAAGAAACGCGAAAAAACGTTCGACATTGAGCAAAACAGGAGAATAGTCACTGTCTCTCTAGATAGGCTGAAGCCGTGCTACATGTCTAGGGAAGACGAAACCTCTCAACCAACAACACAACAAAAAGAGAATAGCACAACTGTATCGAGGTACGGAAGAATTATACGGCACACACGGCAGTTAAATACGTTGACGTTTCGTCTTCAAAACGGGGAAAGTCATGTCGCGGAGCAACAATACACACAGAACCCTCCTACTCAAAATGTTATAACAGGAAAGGACCGGAAGAACACTCCACCCGAAGGCGGCAGGAAGGTGGTGTCGCCGAGGTGCAATGGCGACACCGGAATTAAGGAGATGGCGATGTGCAATGCCATCACTGGGATTACCTACCCCGAACGCCCAATAATCAAAACACGTCTTAAGTGCCTCCAACGAGGCGTTTATTTTCATCATCACAAACAAGCCGTAAACGAGAAGCTACAAGCAAACATCGAAATAAATGAGAGAGAAAGTACAAACCGTCGCGAATCTATCCGCCATGTTTCGCACGCAAAACGCCACCAATAAAACAAACAACGAAAAATCACATCGCAGCGACTTCTCAGCAGAGAGCTTTTCATCTTGTGCCACGGCAATCCGAAGACTGGTGGTGAAGGGGAAGGTTTCAACTGAGGGCGCCGCGACACAGTATAAACTCAAAACCGAAAAACTAAACGCGCTAACACGATCGCTTCCGGCGACTTTCCGGTCGGGAGCCTTACTTCCGGTGGCTACTTAATGAAAAGTAGGTCGGGGGAGGGATCGCCGGTGGCGACCGGAAGCGATTAAACGTGCGAAAACTAATGTGCGAAACACGACACAATTGCAGCTCAAGCGCCGCCCGCGGACGTCAGCTCGCGGGGGCCAACGACGGGCGACTGAAGAGCGGTCCCCCCCGCCGGTGTGTATATCGGGCGGTCGGCCCGAGTGAAGGAGACAGCGGAGACAAGAGGGAGACGGGGCGATCGCCCCGGCGACTAGTATATATAGGCGATAGGATTTAAGCGTAACCAATTCACTTTGTACACGACTTTGGAATTAAACAACATACTGCAATTTGAATAACGATCGCGAGTTTCATTCTACGACGGAAACCCTCGCGACAAACTTTTAACTGTGAATCAATGTGATTTTTGAGTTTACATTCTTTTGACAAGTTAGGTAATTCTGGAGCTGATACTGTAGCTCATAGCTACGCGAATATCATTACTTGATTATAATTGATTTCTGATCTTGTTCGTAATTATGGGCAAAGCAGAGAGCCTTTGTTTGCTTGTTTGCATTGATCAGTATTAGCAGATGATTATTAATGTTTATTTTTTTTTAATTCGCGGTGATCATTTCATCGTAACTATCATCGACCAGTGCTTTTAATGTCACAAACGCAGAAAAATCGATTTCGACAACTTCTTTTACGCGCTCAAGTGGTATTGGTACGGCCATCTAACAACGGCAAGCTTGCGCGTTACGTTTATCATGATTTTTTCGTAATGATCATAAACGTTTCATGTACCTAGATTATTTCTCGCGGAACCCTGTTGGTTGGCGGACCACCGGTTGGGAACCACTGATCTAAAGCGTCAAAAAATTGTAGCCATTTTACGGAGGCTGTCAAATAAACATTTTAACACAAATATTTGTCACGTATACGGATCGCTAGTAGTAGCGATTTGGCAATTTGGCAAACGACTTGACATTTTTACAAGTATGATTTGACAAGCGGATGGACATCATAACCTATGTATGTATATAATATCCTATAATGCTCGATTTTATTTTATTTTTTTCTTTAGTCATTATTATAATATTCTTAAAATACTCTTTCTGTAAACTCGGTCTACTTTTGGGCGTAGCGCACTTGCCTTTATCCTCGCAATCGAGCACGAAGCGCGGGCAGCAAAATATCATTAGGGCCGTGTAATTGTGAAAGTAATTAGGAGTCACTTGTGTTGTGCTACGGGTTGCCCCCAGTTAGAGACAATTTGTGTCTCTTCCTTAATGATCATCGCCTTCTGCAGATTCCTTTGTGTACTTTGTGAATTACTTTCCCCACGGGGCCACGAGCGAGCAGCGATCTTGCGCCCATTCCGACCGCGCGCTCTTTCAATTTTGGTGTCAAAAGAGTCAGATTCTTTTGAAATAAGGTCTACAGTTGGTATTGTTACGATTCAAAGCTTACTGAGAAATGTAAGATATTAAAATGACGCGACGTTGAAATGACTTACAAATATATGTTAGTATAATTATTTGAAATATCCATACTATTGGAGGATGGTTTAACACCCGAAACTATAGTTGATTGCTCAAGCATTCCATAACCAAGCATTGGTCAAGCACTGGTCAAGCACTGGCTATTGCTTAACCGAGAATGACGTTTATTTACGTTAAATGTAAACAGTATCGAGTACGGGTATGACGTGTAGAAACTATGTTCTATCTTTGAACGGGTGGAACTTGTTTTTTCGTCTAAAAAATATATAACAAAATATGTAATAATAATAATAAATCACGTCACGCAGGCGTGAAGATATAAAACACTTCTTTACGAAAAAGTGCGCGCCCGTTGTATGTTGCGTAATTGTTTTCTATAGACTATCGATCGATTTTCTTCTATAGACAGTCAACTTTCCTAAGCAATGGTACAGTGGTATATAAAATATGTACGCGGTTTTAAAGCACACGCTATATATTTTATAAATGATTACAATAATTGAGTCTATATAAATTATTTTATTTTATTTTTAAAATCCGTTGTTACATAGTAACATCAGTAACGATCGTTAGTCGTAACAATTTTTCAGCTCAGAGAAATGGTAGCAGTGAAAATTTCAACGCCGTCACTTTAAGTGCACTGGCCAAGGCGTCAAATGGGATATAGCGAAAGTAAAACGGTGTTGCCAGATTTTAAAATTCTTTTATTTATCATTATTATATTTGAAAAATTGCTTAGTAATTTTAGTTATTAAAGATGAATCGCACTTAAACATTTGGTAACCGTTTATATTTATATTCTCATTTTCAACCACAGGATGGGTAAAAGGAGAGACATTACATTTTTTTACACGACCAGCCAACAAAGAAGTGTAATGTGTTCAGGGTTCATCTATGTATGATTTCCGTTTCTTTATTTCACCATAACTTTTAAACGCGCCCACCGATTTAGAAGTATGCGGTATTGTTAGAACTGTTATGTCATCTCGAGTATCATAGAGTAATACCTTGACTGACCAAATATCAAGTAAGTAGTTGTCTAAATGTCCAAATGTCAATAAATGAAAGTAAATATATCGTTTTTAGTGTAAAATGAAAGGTCTGATTCAGTACATTCCGGCAATATACATCTAGATGGAGAAATACATAAACCACAAATATTTTATTTTAAAAAAAACCGTTATATATAGAAAATAATTATAAATACCATAGTTCTCTTTCTATAATGGCAGTGTCGTTTTTTATGCTTTTTAATATTTTTACTTGTTTAATAGTACTTGCAAGATATTGAAATGTTTTTATCGAGTCGTGTTTTGAATGTATAAATATAAATAGTCGTGTTATGAATATAATAATAATATTAATAATAATAATTTTATTATTTCAAAAACATAAATTTACAATTTTATGAAATGTTCAATCTGCCTAACTAGGCCATAGCCCGTACCAAGGAAGACCCTAAGTATTGTAAAGATTTATTCATGTGCACATAGTATCAAAATGAAACATATAATAAGGCTAGGTGTTTGGCGCCGCACCTCGGCGCC
The DNA here is from genome assembly GCA_944548615.1 of Micropterix aruncella. NCBI lineage: Eukaryota > Metazoa > Arthropoda > Insecta > Lepidoptera > Micropterigidae > Micropterix > Micropterix aruncella. Next base: position 5,231,973 of record OX155962.1, read on the forward strand.
CAAGGGTATCTTTTCATTCAACTTGCCTCTTCGAGGAGGCTTCCGGATGGGAGCTGAACTATGTCTTAGACCAGCCACAAAACAAGGTGACTTTGCGGCCCAAGCTGCATGTAACTATTCCCTAGGCACGTCACATAGGATGGACACGTATCCAAAGAGATTAGAAGCTAGAGAATATTTAAGACTCGCCTGTTTGCTTGCCAAGAGAGATATGTTTAATTTTCATGGATGGCGAGGCCGTGGTCTTTGACCTTATTCGAGACAGGATTCATGACGTCATTTAAGTTTAGTAGTACAGTTGTATTCAGTTTAGATTGCATCTGGCAGCCTGCAATACCAATAGTTTGCGACTAAAGAGAGATTTATTAAAATATACAACAGCACTTTCAGTAGCTGGCAACGTCGTTCTGCTGAAAAAGGTCCCTACTCTTGAGCGGGAGCATTTGTAAGTTCTCGTCTTGCAAACGCTCCAAATGCACGATTGTACTTTTTTCAGACGGGCAACGGTAATGGACACGAAAAATATAGGGTAGTTTGCTGAAATAAATTGCTGAATAACATTTTTATTATACCTGGAAACAGCGAACGCTTAGTTAACTCGATTTAGTGAATGTTTTCTTATTAAATCGGGCTCGCACTTCATGCGTGGAGGCCGCCGGAGGGGTTGACCCGTGAGTGTGACTGACTCTGAACAAATGGTTCTTCGTGGCCAACTCAGCAAGGGCCCATTAGCTCCTCAATATTTGTACAATAATAATTAATAATTAATTTTTGCCATAAATTTAATCAAATATTAACGCCATCTCTTGGCGCTAAGCTCAAGCCCGCTTCTAGACGACAATCGAAACGCGCCGCCCGAGGCGTTGCAACCAAAACCCAGCCGGGTTAGTCCGCTGGCCGAGATAGGGCGCTCATCGATTTTATTTTTAAAATTTATATTCAGATTAAATCCTTGGCTACTTGCCGGGAAAGTCTTGGTGTGATATAACCTATTTAAAAATGCGATAGATGGCACTTCTGCGAGGGGGCTAACGAATGGGTGAGTTGGGCCGACCCTAACACATGAGTCATAATGGCCCAACTGCACTGGGCCTATTCGCTCCCACTGAAGGAACAGTAAAATAACATAGGACACTGGGGGGGGGGGGAGGGGGGTGTAGCCAGTGCCCAAGCATCGCCGGGTATAATACAATTAGTATATACATTTATTTAACTAGTCCGGGGCCTGTTCTGAGGTGAACGTTTAATTTTGTGCATGCTTGATTATAAAATAAAAAATGTATTGAAATATTAAAATAATCATTTTATATTTTCCACATATTTTCTGTTGTTGTGGTGCTACTCTATGGGGACAGGAAGAAGCCCGTCTGAGCTAGATGAACGAACCGAAGAACTTTTATTCGACAAGCTTGCTTATTGTTGTTTAGGGCGGCAGGTTTCTACTCTTTGGTAATCATTCTCCTCAGTATGCACCTTTCGTAATTCCGTAGTCTTGATCAGTTAGAAATTGACAGAGATTCTGCGTCAAAGCGTATAGCATGACTGAAGCCATGTCATTATATAGATCAGTCTGGCAGTTCTCTAATCCATTTTATTATTCCTTATAAACGCATTTTTTTTTGCATTTTTTTGTGGGTATCTTTCCTACTCATAGCTGAATTTATATTTGTGCCTAAACTGTGAAGATTCTGTGACTGTGATGATTTTATTTCCGCTAACCTCCATCAGCCTTTTACATATTTTTCGCATATATAGAAATTTTATTGGAATAGTGTGAGTCCTTCACAAAATCACAATACATACAAAATTAAACTTTTCTGTTCGCGAATATTCCTTCTGATGTACACAACCGATTACAAGGGCATATTTCAAAGGCTCTGCCCGTGGCTTTCAGTACTTTCAGTGGTTGCACATGAAAAATGCGAAGAGTTTTATGACTGCTCATAAGGCGGCGTGCAATCCGTCTCAGCGAACTTGGCGCGCTACCGCGCCTCGGTCGCTACACTCCAAGGCGAAGGAGGCGGACAATGTTATTTCTCATGTCGGAGTCATTAGTGAGGAGAATTCGCGGACTGTAGGTCCGTGATGCATCGCAGCTGTGGTCCGACAGACCACCGCTAATGAGATAATGCACTTATTCGTACTGTGCCGACGTTGAGAGACAATTAATTTATATAAAAAGACGGTTGGGAAAGAAGCCGAGCTCACGAATGTATTTAGAGTGTGGGTCGCAGACGTTTTTTTTGTATTTCTACATACTATCTGCAAGAACGACACCGAATGAAAAAACAAATGACAGTTAAATAAAACAAACTATTATACAGCCAAGAATTCCATTTTCAAAAATTGATTTTTTTAAACACATGTGCATTGTATACATCATCATTGCACATCATTTTTTTATTTATTTTATTTTATTTTATTTTCTTAAGGATAACTTACAGCCAATAATTTTGTAGTGAACAAAAATAGGAAGCTTAGAGCCATTTACAAGTTACCACCGATAATGACAATAATAATAACGTGAATTTAGAACTGATATTAAGCATAAAGAAGATATTAAACAAGAATATACTAAATTGTACAGTAGAAAACATGTTGACAACTGTAATAAAAGAAGAAAATGCTAAGCCTGGTCATCACAAAATCGCCCTACAACCTGCTTCCTTATAGTATCTATATTCGTGAAAAGGGGGTCAATATCAATGTCAGCATTCAGGATGTTGAAAGTTTCGCATACCCTTATAAAATAAGAATTACGTCTGTATTTGGTTTTAAAGCCAGGTACAAGAAGGAGTGCCCTATTTCTAAATGCCCGGCCATTATTCAGGACAATCAATCGAGCCATTTAAAATTCGTAGTAAAAGTGAGATGTCAGCTATGTTTCTTCGCAAAGCCAATGGCAGCAAATAATGGCGGATACAACGAGAATAGTAGTCTGGATTGCATACATCATCATTTCCGGAAACCCACATCATCATCAAATATATGTGGGTTTCCGGAAATTTCAGTGTGACCTATGTATATAAAAAAGTAATACTTTTATATGAAAAATATTATTTCATTAATGGAGTTATTAACACAAATTATGTACGCAGTTTTGCTATTTTAATCGGAGTTGGTTCATCATTGTTTGCTGTTCTTGGTAATACACATTTGCGTTAGCTGTTGCGCCGGCTTCAAAAACTGCCAGATAAATCTATAACTAATTTTCAATATTTGAAAGAAGGATTTCCAACTCAAATCGTACTAAGTTCAAAGTAGCCAGTGTGAGAATATTTTACGCTTTGGACCTAGAACGATCGAGACATGGATCTCGACTCGTACGATCCAGGTTTTTTCCATCTGTAATTAGCAAAGTCATAGTGGACGCACGGATATATCAACAAGAAACCAGGCCCACTGCAACGTCATATAAACCCCGTGTACCTACACCTTTTTATAACTTGGTTTATTATTCTTTATTCTAGGATGACCACCGAGCCTTCCGTCGTCAGCTCGAAGATAAAAGGCCAGTCATCGAAGGCAACCTCTTCAGCGGTCGGCAGTACATTGCCAATGAGCCGCCACTCTCGGATACAAGCGACACTGAAGGTAGGACTTTATTTACAAAACATCCTCTATGTATATTTTTACACGACTGCTAAACAAAATAGTTGTGTATTGTGTTCAGGGTTCCTCTATGTAGATCTTCCGTTTCTTTATTCCACCATAACTTCTAACCGCTTGAACCGATTTAGAAGTGTGTGGTGTTGTTAGAATCGTTATGCCATAGATAGATAGAGAGATTCTTTATTGCACATTAAACACAAGTGTGTTTTTTCGCTTGTCCATATTTTATACATTAGAGAAAAAACTCTTTCGACAGGTGCGTTACATCCAGGCAGACATAAAACGTACTCAATAACTATACGGAAATTAGTACAGTTGAGATTGTTATCACCGAAGTGTTTAAACAACTCCACCCAACGGTCTTCAGTAGAAACATTCTCAGAATTCCAGCTTGTAATTTTGTCATCTTTTGGGCTTATATTATCTTTTGGTGTGTTTGCGAAAGCGGGACATTTTTGCTCTCGCTGGGGACAGCGGGACAGACAGCCTGAAAGCGGGGCTGCCCCGCCCAAAGCGGGACGTATTGTCACGTTATGTATACATGATGTTTTGGTAAATATACGTGGCATATAGTCATGATAACAGATTCGATGAAGTACAGCTTTCAAGATGTTAGCGACGAAAACATAACATAATATTTACACAAATCAAAGGTACATATCTTAAAAGAGACTTAAAAATATTGTTTTAGATATACAGATAGAAGTTTTAAGATAGGATACCTTTTAAGATATATTACTTTTTAAGATGGATGAGATAACAAAAATATGATGGTTTTCATCTCAGCCAATTTCATCCTTGTAACAATTTATGTTGCAACGCCTTCCGTTGCACCTTTCATACCGATACGAAGATGGATTATTACTAAGGAGAATGGACATGCAATCTCGTTTCCTGTCAAGACAGTTTAAAATAACAAAGAGCTTACTCTATTCCAGTTGCAATTCAATTAAAAAAAGCGACGTGTCATATATTTTTTTTATTATTTTATTTCAAGAAAGAAAACTATTATTTTATTTTTTTATTTTTAACGAAATTAAATAGCCATGGCAAAGTATCACAAAGTGGTTTATACATTTTGGGTCGCTGAACACAAAAAATACGCCTAAAATTCTCTCCAGGCTCAGAGGCTTTAGTAATTGAACTGTCTATATTTTACACATAACGCTGTGGAACGTTATAATAACTATACTCGAAAAAAATAAGAGTAAAGAAATAAAATAGGCACTGTTGTTCTTGAAAAAGCTGCTAGCGACTCGGCGCCGTTGCTTGCTAATTGTGGTGCTTTACCAGACAAATAAATTAATAGTTTAAAAAAACACTAAAAACACGCATTTATAAATGCACGTAAAAACCAAAAAATCCGGCTTCATCATCAGACCTTGAAACTTAATCGTGGTCAAAGTTCATTACAAGACCTTTCTAACAACTCCAAATACGGCTATGATACGACATTCCATCATTGAATGCCAGTGCCTATCTTCCGGCTTCATCATCACACCTTGAAACCTAATCGTGGTCAAAGTTCATTCCAAGACTTTTCTAACATGTCCAAACACAGCTATGATACGATGTTCCATCATGAAGTTCCAGTTCATATCTTCCGACTCCATCATCAGATCAGTTCGACAGTACCATATTTTTGTATTGTCATCAGAACTACATACAGCTGCCAATTTTCATGACGCTACGATCCTTGGAAGATGGTTAAATTAGTTACCTTAGATTCCATTACATAGTTACAGACAGGTCGACCTAATAAAAGCGTGTTAAAAAGGAGAGCGATGCTCTCGGGGCATTACTACATTTGGAGACGTCGACTGCAACGGACGAACCCGTCACCCCATGGAGTTTTAACGATAATTATCGTTCTGTCTCCTGTGCGGTGAGAGTAGAGGACGGGACATTACTACAACAGAACATCATTACAAAGCAAAGTGGTCAGTTTCAATGTTAGCGAATTTCTGCTGGATGATCCAGAGAGATACTCCGGGCGTTCCCCGAAAGCGACAGGCAAACATGGCGCGTATAAAAAGGATAGTTTGTTAAGTGTTATTCGTACTATTGTATTCCCTTGGTATTATATATGAAATATAAATAGTGAAATTACTGAGAGCCTCGAGCCAGGAGGTAATTTTAAGCATAATTTTCGTGTTGAGCGGGCCGAAATCTATAAGGGTTGTTTTGAACTCTGTGCAATGTTAACTGTTGAACAGTGAATCAACTGATTTTGTCCATTTTCAACCCTCAAACCCTGCGCTGGGGTGTATCGCACCCCAGGCGTTGGTTTTTCCTTGGTATTTCTTACTCTTAAGGTTGACTGTTCCAGTACATTATTATCTCGTGGTTACTTCCGCCGCGTGCGCGCGCCTGTTGTGTGTTTATTACACCCTACATTACAAATTATAAATAATTACAATAATTACACATTACAAATAACTTTGGGGTGTATTTCAACCCAGTGTAGTAATAGCGTGTGTAAGAATAACGGTAAGGTTTGAGGGTTAAGAGGATTTCCGCTTTTGAGAGTATACTTTTAAGGACAGCTTCAACGAAACGTCATTCAGCTGCTAAAATATTATTTAGGTCATGGCAAATTGAGTTAACGATGTCCAGAATGAAAATCAAGTAAAGCAAGGTATGACAGCGACTGTCATCAATTAATACTGTAACAGTTCGAGTCCAAGGGTTCATCAAACAAACGGGTACAGTAGAATACACTGATGAACAGTGACGTCACCACGACGGTAAAAAACTCTTGGAATTTTTCAAACGTGGTAGAAACTTGTGATGCATTTTAATACACTCGCATTTTTAAATCGCATATTAAAGCATTCTCGGTATCCTGGGCGACATCTGTGAGGCGAACTCTAGATCGTCTTCACTTACGGATGTAATGTTAACACCAACCCTAAGTCCCGAACCGATGTTCACGTAGCAGTTTGATTTTCATTAACATTTTTTTTCATTTATTTAAGTTCATAAAAATACATTTAATTACAAAAACATTCTCTTAGCCTAATATTTCGTAATTTATGAAACAGTTTTCCAATTTACTTCCTAACTCGGAAAGAGATTTAGATATGATAGTTTGTGGTTTACTACCTCACTAGGAATAACCTGTATCGAGGTGGTACCAACAGAAATTGTATATTGCCTGCCGAAAGAGCATGATATATCCGCTCTTAGGTTTTTATTTTATTTTATTATTTTTTTTACCTTTATATTGCAATGGAATTTACATTTAATAATTACAAGGATGGAGGTAGTTACTTTATTCTAAAATGTATATTTTTTTTTGAAGAGATCAAATTAAACGGAAGGTATTATTTTAGGTCAAATATTGATAAATAAATATTCTTATATCTACTACTATTATAAACGCGAAAGGTTGTAAGAATGTATGTATGGATGTTTGTTACTCTTTCACGCAAAAACTACTGAATGGATTTTGATGAAACTTTACAATAATATAGCTTACACATCAGAATAACACATAGGCTATAATTTATCAGATATAGTGTGAATTATCTAAAAATGTAACGATAAATGTCAAGTAAGTAGGAAAAAATCTGCCATCTGCGAGCTATTCTGGCGTGCGCCGCAAAAACCGTTGGAGTTACACGTACATAATGTATAATTATATGTTTCTATTAGTAGTATTATCACAATTTTCCATCACCACGTGGGTGAAACCGCGGGGCGCAGCTAGTACTAATATAATACATACATAGATACGATAATCGCATAAACTTTACATGAATTTATATTAAAAGTATTTATAAACAAATATTATTATAAATAAGTACCTATATACATATAATATTATAATAAAAAATAAAAAATATGGTATTATGATAATACGAGTATATATTTACATATGCAAAAGTGCCTTGATCTATCAAAGAAAATGACAATTTGCAATGCCATTTTTTATATACTACAGAAGTTAATAAGGAATGTACTACAGTACAATACAATATAGCTGTAAATTTGCATAATAAAATTGCATTGCATAATTTGCGGTACTAGTTTATTTGGAAGTGATACATTCGCGATCAATTCGGTATGCCCTAGATTATATAGGGTAGCTTATAAAGGCTAGCTTATTTATACTAACTACTATGATATCTTCATTACAAGGCGATATTACTCGTGTAGCTCGCAGAGCCAAGAAGCAATGAGATATGCAAGCCGGAGGACCAAATGATATTATATCTCAACAGCAGTATGAGAGTGGCTTAGCTGGCTATAGAGTTAGCATACAACCTCGCCCGCACCGTCACCGCAATTAATCAACCTGCAATATCTCAGGAAGAGCGAGCCGTATCTGCATTTAGCCCTCGTATTATATATAGGTATAGCAGATTTGTAATATCTAGAGAAATTATTCATTTCTGTGGGACTGCTTTCTGGCTATATAACCCAATCAAATTAGATTTGAACCTTGCATTGATTCATTGCCACGATTTTCATTTTTTATGGTTAGTATACATATCTATATACAACAAATTCGGGTTTGTTCGAACACTTATAACTCGAGAAAGGCTGGACCGATTTTCATGGTTTTTTATTTGTAGTATTTGTCTTTTTTTCGTGGTCAGTTATACGTGGTATGTTCACGTGTCAGCAAATCATCCGCTTTATTTGTTCTTGTGTCTGATAAAAAAAACAAAAAAATGTCGTAGGTATATGACAAGGAGCTTCAATGAAGAGAATTAAACCGAGTGCATCCCATGCTGCACATTATTTAAAAAGTTTAATTCAATCATGTCTTGCTGACACGCGATTGATATACTTATTTTTTGTACTTTTATATTTCTTTTTGTGTTATTATCTTAATAAAGTAGTGAACTTAATATTTATGTTGGATTCATTGTATTACTTTCATAAAATCATAAATTTAGTTCAGCTAATCTGTAACACGACATTCATTGACTGTTAGGCGGTACGAAGTTCGCCGGGTCAGCTAGTTGGTTCATAAAGACTGAATCATAATTGGTTTAAAAAGAGAACACTTATATTGATAACTCCAACAAATCATGTTTGCGTGTTTCTATAGATAAGTAAGTTTTTAAACACTAGTAAAGTGAGTGACTAGCCATGAAACTAAACATGTTTATTTATGACAAGCTTTTATTTTTGACCGAAATTTTCCTGAAAGAAAAAGGTTTTTTAATATAAGGAGATTCTGAATTACAGTAGATTATTATACTCAAAAACTAAGGGGAAAAAATATCGACCACTTTTTATGATTCAGATCTTTGTCACCAAGAAAAAAATATGAAAATCCAAAAGTTTAATAAAAGAATGCTTTTCAACAAAAAAAAATATTTATTATTTATTTATTATTTATTTATTATTATTTATTATATATTTTTCAACGGTTACCGTGTAAAATAATCACTTTTAAATAAAAATTGCCTAATATCAAATAACGTATTAACACCATCGATTTTACATTTTTTTTTTTTGAAAATGGGTAAATTCACGGTTTTTAAATAATGGATAAGTATTACGTAACTACATAGTTACTCTGATGTTGTGCTTTTATTATAGTATGTTTTTTTAAATTGTTTGAATGAATTCTTTTTTATTTATTGGCCAATCGATAAGCTAATCTGTCAGCAATGTTGTTTTTACACGACTGCCTAAAAAGGAGTGTAATGTGTTCATGGTTTATCTATGAATGTTTTCCGTTTCTTTATTTCACCATAACTTCTAAACGCTTGAACCAATTTAGAAGTGTGTGGTATTGTTAGAATCGTTATATCATCCCGTGGCATAAGGTTCTTAACGGTCCAAATATCCGGAAGGCAGTTGTCTATATGTCCAAATATCAATATATTAACATAACTATATCGTGTTTATTGTCAAATGAAAGGTCTGGTTGAGTACATTCCGGAAATATACATGTATCTATATGGATAAATACATAAACCCCAAATATTTTATAATAATCCGTAAAAAAATAAATATAAATTGAATAGTTCACTTTCTGTAAAGGCAGTCGTGTTTTTTTATTATTTTTAATATGTGTACTTGTTTAAAATATATTGTACACCTTAAAGGCAGGTTGTACTGCACTAAATAAATATAAAACTCAACGTTACTACACCACAATCAGAATAAAATAAAATTGAAACTGAATTATCGCAAACATCATAAAAAGCATATATCTTTAAAACGGTGGATAATCGGATACCATACATGTGGGTTATTCTGCTAGGTGCTGATGTCGCCTATTTAGTTTGTTTCTTAACGTATATTTCCGGTCCACACTGTATAAGACAAAGCGCAAATTCGCTTTACAAAATTCGTTTCTGTAAGCGCAAGTCGTAATGCAGTGTGCAAACGAGCGTATTAGTTACATAAATTTCGTTTTCACAAAGGAGATTACGGCCGGCTAGTGTAATCTCGGCCCGCCGTCTGCTAACCTCTTTCCGTTTACTATGTAGCTGAAAGAGCATATTTTTATTGCGCTGTAAAGCCATGTTTTACATAGTTGTAACACAATGATAATAAAATATTTCGAATCGACCCTCGCGGGTGTTTTCATTAAGGGTCAGCACCGTGTAAACTCAAAACAAATATCATTTCGTAGGATCGCAGTTGCTGAAATATAACGAATTATATAAATTTAAATTATATGCGAATAGGTAAATAAAAGCTCTAAAGTATGATACATTCAGGTTAAAGTCTCATTTTGTTTTTGTTCAATTACGTGCATAAAATCAGTGCAAAAGTTTAAGAAATACGGATGGCTAATATCGCTACACTACCGTAATGTTTTGCGTGGAAACGTTTTTCGTTGAGCATAACTTTTAGCTCAAATATTAGATTACCTCAAGATCTACACGTGATCTTTCCGTGACGAAGTTATGACCCATTCTTTGAACCTGCTTAGTGATCATGAGAAGTAGCCCTTTACACGTTGTTATTAGCAGACAGGTATTAGTGGCACGATATCCATTCGAAATGGAACACCACCGCCGCCTAATTTTATTTATTTATTTATTTATTTAACAGGGAAAACATACAGCGCTACAAAAAATATTACAATTACATTAAATACAATATTTCTGGCCGATGACATGCTTTCAACAATAGTTTTAGTTCGTTAAGTCTCCAATACGCACAGTGCATTCTGTGGGGGTTGGGAGGGGAAAAGGAAAGGAAAAGGAAGGAATGGGTGTCAATAGATTTTAAGTAATAATGTGCAGTACAAAAAATAAGAAAAATTTACTGCATCATATAAACCTATCATATAAAGTAAAGAATAACGAATGAAAAACCATATAGTTCCTAAGACATAAGTATCCCAAGTGAAATATCTATGTCGCATTTTCGATTAATTTTAAGTATATGCTCTGCTTAAATTTATTCTCTTTCATGTTAAATAGGTCGATATTCTGGAATTGATTATCATAAGTTGACATTAAACGGTACATAATGGAATTCTGGGCATACCTAGTACGGACGCGTGGGACTTCGAAGGTACAAGGAAAGCGAGCCACGCGTGGTGGTACGTGAAATTTCAATAGGATTTAAGTTAATGGATGAATTGTATAGTTGTTTCGGAATGACACCTTTCTGCCGCCATAAACAAAATATAAACATAGCAAATATCACGTAAATTCAATGAATACACACGTGTATTCACTTGCCATTTCATTTTGTTCCTATACACTTGCCGCGGTTATTCACACCGGTCAGCAAGCGACAAAAGCTTAGTAATTTGTTAGCTCTAAAATGAAGCATTAGCTCTAAAATATTTCCTGCAGGCAATAAGCTCGCATTTTATTACGAGTAGAGCGTTTTATTATTAATAATATTATTAATTTGTGATGGGGTAGTCGCTTGTCGCTTATTAAATAGGATCGGCTTCTATTCACTTGGACCATCAATTTCACTAATACTAAGCATGTTTACACGCAAGGTATTAGTGCGAATGACAACTACCTACTAAGCATTAGCTACTAAACCTACTACGTGCAAAGCAGGTGAGAAGTACTGATCGTTATATACTAAGTCCGTGTAAACCTAGCATAACAAGTGGAGACGACTCGTACGTGATAAAATTATAGCTTGCTTAAACTTTGAGAAAATTTTGCCCCTATAGATATAACTCATAAATGTAGGTTATCGTGTAGGAATCCTTACCGTTGTATAACTCTTGGATGCTCACGGAAGTACTATATGTAACTCGTCGCCTTCGGCATATGTTATTTGCGTAGAGCACAGGGTAACCCACTCGCAAGCAGAGCCCCCTGAATAATTATCAACTTCATATATCGCTGCATAATGCATTTTCATTAGTTTTGCTTGCGGCTCACCTGTGCGCCGGGGAGCAGTCCGTTTATTAGTAAGCGTATTTATTAAAGAGGGGACACGCGATCTGTTATCCGCACCTAGACGCTTTTTAAATAAACAGTTCACAGGACGACAGCTTGTCTCATATTTAGAAGTGGTATAAATGCAAATTAAAGCAGGGAGGAAAACGCTATCGCTCAGCCAAATGTTTGGTAATCTCTCTCGAAATGATTTTAACTTGCGTTCCACAAGGCACCGCTCTTTCTCCCTCCAATGTGTTATTGTTACTTTGGATTTACTTCTTATGTTTATTTACCCTACATTGTTATTTAATCAATAGATTATGGTTATCTTTTAGGTTTTATACATTTATGGTTACCGTATTACTATATGCCCGTCAAGCTGGCAGGGGATCGAGTAGCGGCAAAAGTGGCTACCGTGGGGGGGAAAAACCCTGATTTGAACCGACATAAGAAGACACAGACAGGCCATCAGGCCCAAGCTGCACGGAGCCGCTAGGAACCATTAGGAACACATAATCTCATAGTATTTAGTAGCCCTTAGTCCTTAATTAAGGATGATTCATGCTACACCGGGCCGGGGCCGGGCCGGGCCCCGGCCGAGTCGTTTCCAACGTGCTCCGGCCGGGCCAGTCATTCATGCTACACCGGGCGTGACCGGGCCGTTTCCGAGTTTATTTATCCCACGGCCGTGTCCGCGATAACTAGTAGAATAGAATAGAATAGAATAATTTTATTGTGCTATAAAAACATAACTTAATGAATATTACGCTGGTTTTATAAAAAAGACAATTTATGCACAAATGGCGAACTTATCTAACTAGTGTTGCGTCCATCTATTTTGGCGATAATAATATTTTTTAATTTCTATTTTCGCTTGATTGATAAGTGTGTTATTAATGCAATTTTCACAACTTGAGTTGGCAGCTATTGCGATTGCCTTTGAAGACGAAGTATTGGAAACACGAACTGAATCTAATAAAAGAAGATGGAGTGTACATCCAGCCTGGAGAAAACGACAATCGGAGGGAGAATTCGCCACGCTCTAAAAGGAATTAATAGATGATGAGAGCAAATTTTACGGTTATTTTAGGATGTCTAAAGAATGCTTTAGCATATTTCTTGGAAAAATAAAACGTGATTTAACCAAACAAAATTCAAGATTTCTGAAGCATATCTCTCCCATTGAACGATTAGCAGACCGGAGCCGGGAAAACAATATCCACCTCCATTTCGACGCCGTGCTCCGGACGTGGCACGACCGGTCACGGCCGGAGCACGGTCAAGCATGAATTGCTTCATACAAAAGTATACTATAGATATCTGACCGTGTCCCGGCCGGGGCCCGGCCCGGCCCCGGCCCGGTGTAGCATGAATCATCCTTTATTCGTAATATTTTCAGATATTGCGATCTACGAACCGATATTTTTCGGATTTGCATGAGGCTGACCCTTAGCAATACAGATTTAGGCTAAATTAAAGCAATCGTTGAGAACTGTATCTTAACGCCCGCCCAATAAATGTAAATTGAGAAAAATATTTTGCCCGCTTAGCATCGTTATTAAAAGCATATTTCGGGCTTTTCCCAGCATCTTTCAAATCTTAACTAGACCGTAAAATTGCTTTTTAATTTCTCCCCGCGAGAGGTGTAGACACACCATTAATCATATTAATGCTAATCAACGAGTGGGGGATGGAAGAAGTCGTTTAGGAAAGTGCAATATTTATGATGTTGAATATAGAGCAAACCAAATAAAATTTCTTTTTTGTGATCCTATGATTAAATCGTGATTTTTGTGATTGAAATATTATTCCTAACTAGGTACTTGAAAAATAAAGAATTAGGTACACCTTAAATATGGGAATAAAATTGCAACGAGAGGCTCCACAACCTCTAAACACATGCGGAAAACCTGAACTTCTCCGTGCGGAAAACCTGAACTTCTTCTGCCCAAAGATACATATAGAGCCCAAAATTCAAAAGAAACTTAAAGAATCCATAAAAACCTGCAGAAATGTAAAGTCAATTAATTTTAAATTTCAAAATTACGGAACTCTACTTCAACTTAAGGCGACATGAGACCTCAGAAAAATATACGAAATGGGCGAACACGCGACAAAATAAGCGGAGTCAATTTTGTAGGGTTCGACCAATAAAAAGACCACGTCCGCTAGCGCCGGGAACCAGACGCATACTAAACGGTCAATCGCAGCGCTAGGACAGGTGGTATAAGGGTGTTAATGGCAAAGCATATTTAGCGTAACTAAGAGCGCTCTCACGTTTCAATTAATTGTAATTAATTTAGAGCCTAAATAAAAAATGTGGTTAAGTGCTGCCCTAGAAAATTAACCAGTCAATATAATGAAATTATAATAAAACACACTCACCGCTTACACTGTAGGAGTAAACGCGCCTGAAAGTTTTCGAAGTCAGTTTAAAGCCTTAATGTCCAAGGCAATGAGCAACTTTTTTGAGTCCAAATTTAAATTGGTTCCTTATCGAGGGATTCACTTAGAAACTTTTTTTAATTAATGCTTATATTTTTCAAAAAACTCATAAAATTAAAATTCCTCAGATATGGTCGTTCCCGTGTATCATGTCACCTTAAGTATAATGAAGTGGAAAGGTAATTTATATTTTAAAATACACTTTTATACATTATTGTTATCTTGCATTGTTTTAAATTTTGGATTACTTAATTTATTTAGGTTTTTTTAAAAGTTCATATCAATCGAATGAATTTTATTTAAAGCTCCCTGTAGGTTACCACAATTTGATAAGTAGTAAAATCTAGCGTAAACAAAAGCGTTAGCGTTATGTTCTTATAAATAAATTAATGTTAGCGCCATCTAAGCATACTATTTCAAAATTAAATAATATTTCATAACATAGTAATATACGTTCAATCAATCAATCAATCAATCACTCAATCAATCAAGCACGCAACCCAGAAATTTTATATGAATAAAAGTATATACATGCTTTCAGTATTATAAGAGATGCGTTTATTTACCCCTTTTGCCTATTGTATATTCGACTACCTGTGCTCCGCGGTTTCACCCGCCATTTTATAAGAACTCGGATTGTTTATAAACAATTATAACAACCAGTAAAAAAATCTTTCTTTTGCAAAAGAGAGCACTGCGCAGCATGTATCAGGTAACGACTAGGACCTCATGCAAAGAATATTTCAGCTAGGCAAGGGTAATGACTGTGTATTCGGCGTTCATATACCAGTGTTTAATGTATGCTAGACAGCACCTCGCAGAAACTACAATTAATGCAGACATTCACTCGCATCATACCCGCGGTAGCTCCCGTTTATGTGTTCCCCGAATACGACTGGCAAAAGTACAGAAAAGCTACTTGTACCTTAGCATTAAATTCTATAATCTACTCCCTACAAAATTTAAACAGCTGGAGGACATAAAATAAAAAAAAACATCAAGGAGATGCTGATAGGCCTTTCTAAAATCTGGCCGAATTTGAGGGCCATGATTTTTCAAATATTGTGCCCATTTAAATTACTTAAAAAGTAGAGCCTTATTGTCTGATTATTTTATATGGTCTTATATCTGTACTTTTAGTTTAAAATGCGTAACGTAGATTTATTTGATTATTTAACATTTTACTGACAATTTGAATATTGCGATGAATAATTTTACTACGTAACTTTTCGAATTACTAACTACTTCAAAAGTTAGGCTTCTATTTTGATTATTTATATTTATAGTTTGACAATCTAGTAGTTAATTCTTGACTACCTATGTATGTTCAGTAAAGAGTAGTAACGAGTCTTACTACCTAACCCAATTATTTTGACACGTCCAAGAGCGGTCTTTAGCCGTCACGACGAAAATGTAAATGTAAATTTAGTGTACTTCGGCATAGAAAATATATTAAGTCATATTTTCGTGTGGTATTAGTATAATTTTGCCGCAACCTAGTCTAGGCAAGGCATGCACATTTCGGCTCTTCTCGATAATGCTCGGTTTTCGTCGGGCGGCCCAGACCCACCGCGTCGCATCGCCCGCCCGCGCTATTACTTTGTCTTCGCTTAGCTTTTTTTGTTCGGCTCCTAAGAGCCGTATCGTGATGTTAAATATTTTATAACCTTCCTCAAGAATTGTGCTATCAAATTAGCGCTTAGAGATTAGCGCGTTGAAACAAACAAACTCTTCAGCGTTATTATTAGTATAGATAACAATCGCACTTAAAGTTCAGTCGCGCGTCGGAGCTGACTAGCACATCTTTTTTACAAAGTTTCAAAAACACCTATTCGGAGGTATGTTTAGATTTGTTTTAACTGAATTAATTATTCTCTCAGAATATACGTACGTAGATGCGTCTTGTGTAGCTTTTTCCGGTGCTGGATTTACAAATTTAATAAAAAGAAATGTAAGTCTCCAAGGCTAGGCAGTCCAATAACTGCCCAGACTGCAGCTCTGGCATCATTACTTCTCCGTTCGCAGTAAAAAGCGAGTGTCCGGTAACAGATGTCGCCGACAGCGCCGTTCGCACAGGCCGATCTCCAAACCGATTGCTGGGCAAAAGGCACAGATTAAAGAAGGAGTTTAGTATAATAATTCACTAGAAGCGACATGATTTTGAAAGCGGTCACTTGAACGTTAAAATGCAACTCAGTGGTTCGGCCATAGTATACCGAGACAACAGCAGACTCTCTCTCTCGAGCGACAGCGCACTGCGGGAAAAAGGTGCGAGGAATGTGGGCAGAGGTACGCCCCGACAAACGCCTTTGTTAGCGTTACGCACAGGTAAAGGCTGGCGAAATTTTTCGAACGTTTGCATATCTGCGTGGGCCGAGTAGCGGACATCTGGCGACCATATCCGAGCCCTTACGACTCGCTACGTATTCGCTTCGATTTCAATTTTGTTCTAAGGGAAGCTACTGTCTGGTATACTGTGGTTCGGCTGAAGCCTTCTGTTATTCTTCTTCTTCGTAGCCAAGTGCCATCTCCTATCAGAGGTCGGCAGTCATTATGGCCGGCACAAAATATGTGATGTTGCGGCGCGGAACAACTCGATGGTGCTTAAGTTGAACCATTCAGCGAGGTTTTATAGCCAGTAGGCTCTTCTTCGCCCAGGTCTTCGGCGTTTTTTTTTATCTTTCTTAGCAGGATTAATTGGAGAAGGTGGTATTTCTTATCACGCATTATGAGGCCCATGTATTGTAACTTCCTTCTCTTTATGGTCTTCAGTAATTCCAGTCCTTTGTGCATTATTTCCAGCACCGTCTCATTTCTGACTATCCGTCCATTCTGTAATTACTGAACCATGTCAATGCCTTTACTCGTAAATGTGGGTTTAAACATGAACGTCTGTATAAAAATCACTATTGTATTACATTTTGGACAATATTCGTTGTTTTTTTTAAAAACTTTTTTTAGCAATAATCTACGAGCGGCGTTAAAAAAAAGACAATGAATTAAAAACTCTTTGCAACAATATAAAAATGAATACTGGCAGGCACACCTAATACATCTGTAATTATGTTAAAAAAACATAGCCTTTTTTGTTTGTTTTTTTTTAAAGCGTCATTTGTTTGCATGTTATCGAAGCTTGTTGGTAAAAATGTAAAAAAACGGCATTTCTCGAGGTAATTAAATACCTTTACTTTTGATTTTTGTACGAGCGAGTATTTTAAGACTTACGAGATACATTAAGGGTTGATTCTCCCTCATATTCTACGGTTGCAAGTTGGTGTGCTGAGTGTAGGCGTGAAAGACATTAACTAACGATGCTCCTCGCTCGGGTCTTCCTATGACGGTAGTAACTGAAAAATGATTAAAAAAGTGGACGAAATAGTTTTGGCGGATAGTGTCACGATTCTTTTTACTGCTAAAGAAGTAAAGATTTGGATAGGTAGTTCGCATAATATTTTACATGATCTCTTAGGGATGAAAAAAGTATCCGCTTTTGGTACTTAGAATGCTTACGAACGCGCAGAAAAACTAGACTGAAGATTTCGCAAAGCTCTTTGTATTTGTTACAATAGGATCTCTCTTTGTCGAGTTGTTATGAGTTGTCATGATGCTTGAGTAAAGCGAAATGAGTAGAGCGTTCATTATATTTGCGTCAGTATTTATTCAGACGTTGATCTAACGAAGTGTTATCCTTGGATGTTTTCGGTTTTCCGGTCCGCGATGATTGCTTGGTTTCTAGTGAGGACAGCCACCGCACTATTGCGTTTGGCATATGCTAGTGTCCATGGTCATGTAGGCTATTAGTTTTGGGAACATGAAACGTGTTGTTTCTATTGTGGCAATCAATAGCATCGCCACACACATATATATTTTTTTAAACTAACGTTTTCCGTATAGTCTATGTGATTTCCATTTAAAGCAACTTAGAAAACCGTTCAATTTTGGAATTGAAATTAACATTTAATAATTACATTTAACAATTAATAATTACAATTAATTATTTTTTTAATGTTTAACGCTGACATACACACCTGCAATCAAAATCTTGTAATTCAAACACTTTTTATACTTCGACAAGTATGGTTAGAATCCTCAGGGCCCTCGCGATAACTTTATGAGAGATTCAGTATCATATTCGCTCGTGGAAAAAACGACTCTGCTGTTTGCTCCGCTCAACACATAGATTCTAACAATGCGTCGATCGAGAAAATTGACATTGGTGTCACATCTATTGCAAACTAACACACTCGTCCAATGATCTGTGGTTCTGGCGTCGCCAGCAGAGAGGAATCCGAGAGCTTTGTCTGATATCAGCTGCTATTGAAAACGTCAAGAAATAATTCCCTGCGATTCTACAGATCCCCTTTAAATTGAACGGGAATCACATCCCGATAATGCATTGGAGAGCAATATCTCATTTATTCTCGTCAATTGTTTAAGTTTTCGATTTTTAATGTGATTACTAATTTTTAATATATATTTTGATATTATATAAAATCGAAGACTATCGCGGTTGTTTGACATTGTAAATAGGATATAAAACGAATTTACCGCTTGAAATTTGTAGCACCCGACGTTTCGGTGACGTTGCAGCCGCCGTTGTCTAGGGTAGACAGAGTCAAATTCACGTTTCACGCGGTAAATTCGCTTTCTATCCTATTTATAATATTTTGATATTTACACAATTCAATTGTTGATTTTTTCATTTTCTTAACATTTGATTTTTAATGTAGTTTCATGTAATTTGTTATAAATAAAACTTCTTAAAACTTTTTTTTTTCTGTGTATTCTATACATTTTTTTTAATTTTGCTATATTGTGAATAATATCAGATTGCTGAATTTTACAGTTTTTTTGGAGGGTAATTATAATTAGTACATAGGAGGCCAGATATATCATTTAGGTATTAGCATTGATTTTATAGTGTAATAGATAGCACCATCTCATACAAGAAAATGGCAGCATATTTCTCGCCGTCACTACGCAGATGGCACTGGTAGTGCTGACGTCGAAAAGTATAGGAATTTATTTGGATATCTATATTAACATTGATAATTAAGTTTTAATTATAAAGGATCGATTGATTCTAAAAACCCAATAATTCAAGCAGTTTCAACGAAATTAGTATTCAATTATTAGCGCTATCTATTGCATTTCCTTCTACGCTACAAATCACATGTTCAATGAAGAAAATAATAGATGGCGTGCTATTTCAGGCTACGCCTTTCCAACAATTAGCGCGCGCTTCAAACGGGTCGCTTGGAGCCGAAAGTAGACAGGTGTGCTATAGATGTTTATACCGTATATTGATGGAGATGCGAGAAATAGGGAGTGACCACGCGCTCGCCAATCGACTAGTCGATTACGGATAGCACTCACTCGACTCGACATTGTAAATTGTTGTACATTGTAATTGTTGACATTGTAACAGTTTACTGACATACACGCTCAATTACGTCGTCTTCTCGTAAGGATGTCAACCAACGTCGCTCCGCCTCCCATAATTTCTTGCGCAGGAAAGAGAAGATATGAGTGCTGTGCGGCGATGCTGTATTTTGCCATCTCATAGATGAATAAAAACACTCCCTGTCAGTGGCGGCGACAAAAATCTAGTGTAGTAAAGAGAAGCTTAAAATTATTTTTTAAAACATAAGAAATGTATATACATTTATAAAAATGTTTATTGGTTTGTAACCATTTGACCCCAATATGCCATAAAGGTAAGAAATAAAAAAAATAGTTCATGATGTTTTAAACGTGTTTATTTTAATCACATTTTAGAATATCTACAAAATAATATTCTAATTAAGGCTCTTATAAGGCCGCCATTATTTTTTTGTCGAAAATTATTCAAATCAACAAATTATATCTACTCGATCTTCAGTGTTCACGATAAAATAGGACAAGCAATGTAGTTTTATGTGATTGGATGTATGCCTAAGGTTTATTTTAGTGGAAAATACAAAGGTACAGGAAGATGTAATTTTGATAACAGAAATACAATTCTGTTCTCAAAAATTACAGCTTCCATTGAGCAATAATAACTAAAACCTCAGACGTAGGTAGAATCATAGAATCTGGTCTAAGCGCAGTCAGCTAGTATTCGACTAGACTGTATTCAGATCGCCCGCTTGGAGGATCCAAACCCTTAAGTATCCGTTATTGCCCTTTTAAAAGAGTGAGCTTGTTGTATAGTTGCCTCTTGGTTTGTTTTACATTTGACTTACAAACTAAATATTTTATCCGTATATCGACATATTTTTGGATAACGGCCCTTAGCAGATGAAGCAAATGATTACTGCACGGTTCCTGCTCAAATAAATGGGCATGAAGGATCGTGAAAATATCGGATCCGATGAATAATTTTAACGTTTTTGTAACCATATTTATAGGATCGCGATCGGATTTATTACTTTTGTCAAAATTAACCCTTACTACTGATTCTGCGGCATTACAAATTCGGATTACATCATTTGATGGATAGATAAGTCCACTTCTGTCTTTAAACACAATAAATAAATGAGCTTGTTTAGGTGTGTTTGCGACTAATGCTCCCAAGCAATCAGTGCAATTTAGTCTAGATAGTAAATATCTAACAACATACCCGGCAACGTATGCCACAACATGTTGTGAAAATACTGAATGGAAACCGGCAGGTAAACTCAGATCTGAAATTCTCTTTTAACTCCATGTGAACCAAGAGCTTTTTGTAAGTTGCCATAAATTGCAGGGCCGATGGATTATTGTTGAACCCGCCGTGGGACCGTACTACTGAAAAAAATATCTCTAAGTGGTCTTGGCTTAACTTGTACATTGGTAAAAAATCCAATGTTTTTTCTTGTTTAACGAGCTCGTTGTACAATCCTTTCATGCTGTCTATGCACACGCACAATCCAAGGAAACCTACTTTATTTCTGGTATTCATGATCGGTGTTTCATTGTCCATCAAAACTAGATGTTCCAAATAAGTTTTTGCATTATCCATGAACGTTAGATACTTCGTTTCGTTTTTCTCATTGATTGGTGCTTTAAAGTCAATGCCAGGAAACTTTCTTGAATTAAGAATGTCAGTCAGATTGTTCATTGTGTTGATGAAATTCACTGTTGGTTGTGAGTGAGCAAAATTAAGTATACGTAATTTTTGTCGCAAAATTCAATAGCGTTCGCAACACTGGCACTTAACAGCTGTATTGCTAGCTTTACTTTCATTATTTGATTTTGAAAGTTGATGTGTTGTGTCGATAATTTATTTCCCTAGTGAAAATTTTCATTTAGTTGGAGCGTGTTTAATTCTTCAAAATATTGCCATTTGATTAGGCCGCCGTTATTATCTCTAAGAACCTTTTTACTTTGTAATGTATTTCTGACCAGTTTCACCATGTGACATGGGTCAAAAAATACAAAAACTGGTTCTTTTGTTGCAGGATGTTCGAAATAGGTTTTTAGTTGACGTTGGTAGTTAAACGAACAGCCAAGCTCTTGAGCCATGGCTATATTTGCTGGGCAACCATCAAATGTCATAGATACAACTACCACGCCTACATCGTGGCAATTAGAAAGGCATATCCTTACTAGATTGGCTCTTTGCTCACCTGTTACGCCGATTACCAGAAAATATCCTACTGGAATTTTCCACTGCTCGTTAATGGCAACTAAAAGGAACACCAGAGCTTGTTTGCATGGTGCATTGAAACTCCGGTAACATCAAACCCAGCACCAAAATCTACATATCCTTGGACTGCATTACCGTCAAATTCCTTTAATTGTCGAATCGACATCTCGTCTATTACCAAATTGCATAGAATTTTCTTGTCAGAAGACTTGACCTTTTGATCAAGTGCTTTAAAAGCTTCTGCAGTGAAACCTGGCGTGGCGTTTATGCATTGGTACCATTTTCGTATGCTGCTTGTATGTGGTAGACATGTGTTAAAGGTACTACGTACGTAAGAGTAGGCCTTTGGAGAATAGAAATGGAGGGTTAGCGCAAATGTACGCAGTTCAGGTGGATATTCTCTCCCTTTATGAGTCATCCTTTTCAAAAGAGCTGCTGTAGAAAGCCGGCACACTTCCAGAATATCCACTTGTTCTTGGTTGATCAGTCTTTTTTGCTTCAGTTCTTTTAATACCTTAGATAAATTGTCAACTTTCTTTTTCAAACGCCGATTAGCAGCGTGTAGTGCCTTGCCCCGCATACGTCGGCGTTTTGCAATGTCTTTTAAACGGATAATTTCTGTTTTTAACTTTCGTTTCCTTGGAGTGTCGTGTACCAGTCCTGAATTGGAAAGCCCTGCAACCTCCGACTGTTGACCGGAAAATGGAGATCGTTGTAGAAAAAGCGAAGGTACAGCGTCGTTTGTTAATCTACGGATTCCATTTTTGGTTTCATACATGTTTGAATCCAGAAAATGTACTGAACAGATTCTACTCCAAAAGTTTGGTTCCCAATTGGTCTTCTTTACAGCATCAATCTACTTCATCATATTTGTTTTGTCTTTTGGAAACCTAAAAGTAAGGTAAGTTTCTAAGTTAATAATAATAATATTATTAAAATTATTTTTTGGTCGGTTTTTAATATAACGTATTCGCACCACCGTATCACGTCGAATCCAACGACACCTCATACTTACGTCAAAACCCGTCAAGACGTTCGTTCTCTACGTTCAGACACTCATACATGCATAATATCAGCATATAAAGGTACGCCCTAAAAACATCTACGCTCCATCTGAAGCAATTGGATAAACCTATGTGAGTGGTCAAAAAGGAATCCCTTATTGGCCTTATTATGGATTATTTATCATATTCCATATATACTCTATACTTATATTAACATAAGATTTTTTTACCATTACTACCTATAATTAAAAAAAGTGATTTGTCAATTTTTATAAAAAAATATTATCGATTATCGATTTCGCTTTTAAAATATCTCGATTCTCGATTAGTGAACACCAATTGCGACCGATTGCGGTCGAGCAAGACGAAGGGTGGGGCAGTGTGTTCCTCATCCGCTTACGTCGCGCTCCTCGCTTCACCCCCGTAATGGATAACTTTTATTTGGTTGAAAAGTAATTCAAAATTGCTTATCGATGATATGTGACACTAGATTTGTGTTTTGTGTGTTTTCTAGTATCATTTTTACAATGATCGATTGCACATTTAACCATCTTTCTTCTTAAAAACAATAAAAATGCTCTACAAATTCCCAACTATATCACTTCACAAGCGCTCGCGAACGACTGCGGGCCTTAGCCGGGCGGTCGATGCATTGTTCACACCCGTGTCCACTGATCATATACCCGTGTCCACCCGTGTCTACTGTTCACACTCGCGCGCTCGCGCTCTACTCTAAGTGTCGCTTCACACGTGCCGGGTGAATCCACCCGGCGCCGGTCCGATGCCGGCTAGTGGCGTAGTGTTGTATGGACAAGTACCAACCGTTTCACACGTGCCGGTCAAATCGGCCGGCGCCGGGCCGACCGCTACCTGCCGGGCGGCTGCCGGCTAGCCGGGCCGTCAGTCAGCCGGTTATTGCGATTACAGGAGGTTTTGTTTTTATTTCGACAATGACAGAAGAAATTGATATGGAAATTTCGATTACCTTTGTAGAATCTCGCCCCATCTTATGGGACAAGACTCTAGCAACATATAAAAACAAAATATTAACGAAAAATGCTGGAAAGATTTGTGCGAAGCGCTTGATCCAAAATTCAACGATTAGTGCAGTCACTTTAGCGAAAAAAGGGGGTAAATCTCGGAATGAGAGATAATAAACTGGAAATTGGTATACACCTTTATTTCAGCGTTCTATACGTTGTCTTAAAAGTCTCATAAAATCTCGTGTCTGCGTCGAAAGTTATTCTAGGTCAAAGGTCACCAAAATTGGTTTCTCGCTATTATCTAGGTTTCTATAGCTCCAATGATGTTAACATCTATGACAAAAATGTAGAGCATACGATTTGCGACAAATTTTGTATGAAACATTTTTTATGCGCTTAACCGTTTTTGAGATAGAGGGCGGAGGGCGGAGAGCGCGCAGCACTCAGCCATACTGTAATGCAAGGTCAACTGTGAACCTCGGTGAGTAATACCTTGTATAACATTATTAAATCATTTAAATATCATTAGCAATAAATAATTTGTATTATTTAATAGCTATTAGCTATTGTATTTGATAACATTTTACTTATCCTACTATCCTACTTAATATTATAAACGCGAAAGTTTGTATGTATGTATGGATGTTTGTTACTCTTTCACGCAAAAACTACTGAATTGATTTTGATGAAACTTCACAATAATATAGCTTACACATCAGAATAACACATAGGCTATAATTTATACACATGGTTTTCTATCATCATTATCACAATTTTCCATCACCACATCATTCCATAGTATCTAATATATTCATTTAATAGTACCTACTTACCTACCTACTTTGTATTATTTAAAACTCATTAAATAAAATACTTATTATATATTTTAATAATATATAATTATTTATTTGAAATAGTTTATAAGTAGAAAAGTAATTAAGTACTTTACCTTTAAATGAGTAACCCCTAAAATACTTCTTTTTCTATTAGGATTATAACTGGGAACGCTGAACCCTATAATCCGATATTTTTCTATGAAATATATACCTGTGAATGCAGTACCCTCAGTATGCGCCTTTCTTTATTTATAATTAGATCTTGAGACAGATGTTTCTTTGTTTCGTTTAGATCTCGGCAACGACGAGCGTACAATTTTGAAAATTATGGCTGATTCGTGTTTTATTTGTGAGAAGTCACTTTTATAATGTGATTCTGTTAATGTAGTGCGTGGCTTGAAAACTTGAAAAACTGCAAGTATCGAAAGAAATGACGGTCACATAGACTTCTTAAATACTTTAACCTCCCCGATTGTGCATGTTGAGTGTCGAAAAGTATCGCATTAGTAAAAAAATCCATAGCAGCATCGAAACGACGCCTAGAAGAAGGTAAACCTTTACCATCATCCAGTGTATTTCGTAAAAAAAGGAGTGAAGTGTTTGATTTAGCAGTTAAGAAAAAAAGAAAAGTACCGACGCACGATCAGTAGCGTAAGTACTTTGGAATTTAAAGGTAATGTCATCAAAAGAGCAGAAAAACAAATGGATTCCTTAGGATAATTAGTCAAAGATCGTGTACTTTATGAGTATGACTTGATCGCAGCTGAAGCAAAGTACCATACCGTTTGCTATCCTCATTTCTTGAATCGAGCACCATCTACTGAGAATAAGCCTCGCCGTATTTTCACGCTAGTGGTCACTTTTTATATGCGCAATCTGCTCATTTACATCTTCAAGATATGATGAAATTGGAAAATACAACGGATAGAAAGACTTTTGAGAACTTTAAAAATGGATTCTTCACTGTAAAACGAACAGAAAAAAAAAATTCTGGTACATGGGCGGATATGGCAATCGAACAAAGTCTTATGAACTCTATGAAGAAAAACAAGGAGTATCTCGAGGTCAAAGTACTCAAGAAAGTGTTTTATGTAACAAGGTTTATGCTATGTACGCTACAAATACAATTTGTGAAGAAATTGAGAAGTTTTGTAACATTTCGTTACATTTTGCTGAACAACACGTTGATGCAAGATATTCAAAAGAAAAAAGAGATAACATTAAATGTTTAAAGATTTGTAAATGTCACCGCATTAATTTAAATTGTAATAAATATACAGCTGCTAAATAAAGAAAAAAAAATATTTTTACTTGTTTTATTTCTACTTAAAATCTACTTTCGATAAATTAATATAAAATTAAGATATACAGTAAGTATTTCATTAAATGAGTTTTGAATTACACAAAGTAGGTAAGCAATATTAAATGAATATATTAGATATACAAAGTAAAATGTTGTTAAATAACATGTAAGTACCTATCATCTAATAAATAAAACAAATTATTAATTGTTAATCATAATGTAATGATTTAATAACTTTATTCAGGGCATTATTTACCGAGATTCACAGTTGACCTGGAATTACAGTATGTATGGCTGAGCGCTGCGCGCTCTCCGCCCTCTATCTCAAAAACGGTTGAGCGCATATAAAAATGTTTGGAACAAAATTTGTCGCAAATCGTATGCTCTACATTTTTATCATAGATGTCAACATCATTGGAGCTATAGAAACCTAGATAATCGCGAAAAAACGATTTTAGTGACCTTTGACCTTGAATAACTCACGACGCAGACACGAGATTTTATGAGACTTTTGAGACCACTTATAGAACGCTAAAATGAAGGTGTATACAAGTTTCCAGCTTATTATCTCTTATTCCGAGGTGAAACCCTAATTTGACTGGACTAGATATGAATGACGAGGAGAAAAACAAGTTTGGTGAGTAATTAGATATTTATAAAAAAACAGCAGTAAGCAAAAGTGGACATACAATGTTTGTGCTTTAAACGATCAATATATAGCGGTGAAAAATAAGTACCTATTGTATGATTTGCGCTGTAGCTGAAAACGGAAAAGGGACATCTCCCGATCACATTTGCCTCAAAACTACAGGTTCTTTATAGGCGCTTGTATTTTTATTTCGGCAATGACGGAAAAAAACTGACATGGAAATTTTGACTCCTTAGTAGAATCTCACCATGCCTTTTATGGGACAAGACTTTAGAAAAGTATAAAAATAAAATGTTAACGAAACTTTAAGTCTTTAAATGTTAAAGACCCGTGCCAAGCACTTCATCCAAAATTCGACGACGATGTGAGAGTGGTGAGGACAAAAACAAGTTTGGTGAGTAGTTATTATTATTTACTTTAAAAAAAAACAATATAGCAGCAACTAAAAGTGGACATACAATGTTTGTGCTTTAAACAATCGATATATAGCGGTGAAAATTAAGTATTTTATGATTTGTGCTATAGCTGAAAATAGAAACGAGACAACTTCCGATCATATTTGCTTCAAAATTACACAGGCTCTTTTAGCGGCATGGAGGCAACAACTCTCGTGAAACCTTCCGGTTTCAAAACTTCAATGCAAATTCCTGAATTGATATATATTCTAAACTAGTTAAAGAATTTCTGCGAAAATTTCTGCTCATTTTCTAATAAGTCACCGAACAATGTATAAAAAGCTCCCTCAAGGTGTCTTTTTTGAAACATAGGATGCGCCCTATACATTCTATAACTTTTTTTCTGGAGGCGGCGACGCGACGCCGCCGATGCAGCAAGGCCACAATTCGTTTATGGCTCCCACATTTAGAACATACTATACTGCCCGGGTCAGAGAAAATCGGCCCGAAATCGGCTACTGCGTGTGAAGGCAATGTCGGCGTCGGACCGACGCCGGGTGAATTCACCCGGCACGTGTGAAGCTAGGCTAACGGCACACGCTTAGGGGCAAACAAAGGGGCAAACACATTATTGGACGCGTCCGTCAGCCGCGGCTTATGCCTGTGGCTTATGCACGCGATCTGTGTAATGAATTTCTATTGAGCGGTGCACATTATAGGACGTCAGTCGCGGACGACTAGGCACATGTTCGTAAGCCGCGGCTTACGGACGCGTCCGATAATATGTTTGAACGCCATCTATCGGCCAAATATTGGTTTATTGAAGATGGAAGCGCATTAAATCGAGTTTGAAAACTACGATGGCCATCTACCTGCCGTTTTTTGTATTAAATTGCGACTTCCATTTTGCAGTATGGAATGGCGTTATCTATTACACTATAAAATCAATGGTATTAGAGTTATAAATAATGTATTTCTTGTAAGTTCTACACCCTTACGGGTTTTTTTTTGTTGATAAAAATAAACTTTGATATTTGAACTTTCTTTCGAACCCAAAAAGGCAAATAAAAAATCTGACGAAATATTATTATAAATTATAATAAAAGTGGTCCGTTTTTCCATGTTGAAAAAAATACTTGTTTTTTTTATATGTTTGTTATATATACCTCCAACAACAATTGCCAGCATGGAACTCGAGCCTCGCGAGTATATAAAAATATTCAACATCTTGAGAAACGTTATGAGTGTTGCATTGGAAGCGCGCCATCTATCGAAGCTCGCAGCAACCCAGACAAGCAAATCAAACTCGCTTAGCGCAGACGCAAACCAAGCGCGCCGCTCCGTAATTCGCCACTGCACCGAAAGAGCGCCGTGGGTGCTTAGCATATTCCGCCGCTTGAGCTTATTTAAATCCAATTATCCTAATCTTATTTACAACGTCTTGGCTTGAAACGCAGCCTGGAGCATCGAAGATGCAAGGCTATGGATGTTAGAGGAAGATACTTGCATCACAATAAAATAAACTAATTAGGTAATATGTTATAAAAACGTTTGAAGATATGTGTCTTTTATCATAATCATGTGATTAACCCTTTAAGGACCATAATACATTATATTTTTTTCAAGTTATTGACAAAACAGAATCTTAATATTAGCAAGAAAATATTGGATAAAAATATAACGTATTTTTTTTAATGTTCGCAAATGACCAATGAACTCTGGTATTTAAATAAATAAATAAAAGATTTATAGCGACTTCTTCTTAATTTTTTTTCTTTTAGCACGTATTATTTCTAAGTTAAATAATAAAATTTTGGATAAAGTTGTATTTACCTATATATATATACAAAATCTATTGAATCAATTTTCACAAAACGACATACATGTTCTTCACATCGCCCTTCAACAGTTTTATGTATCAAAAATTTCCATACTCTACGCCAAAACTTATGGCCCTCAAATGGTTACAAGATTAATCGTGATCTGTAAGCAGTGAAAAGCGATTTCGTATTTAATAAGTTTTTTAGGTTTTCGTATTGAATATATTTTTTTTAAATCTTCTAAATCTGTACCTGTACGATATTATGATTTAACACTTTACTAAATTTCATCACGCTGCGATGATTTATTCGACAATAATTTGAATTGGCGTTTTGTTTTGAAGAAGTCCCCATTTAGCAGACTCAGATCTGAAGTATTGATTGTTATGAATTTTAACGATATGGTAACTACCGTTACGCCAACACCGTTACGCGTCATGTTAATTCATACATATGGACCACATTCCGCGTTATATACGTAATCCTTGTTGATACATTCGTATTTCCGTGTATTACATCGTTGTATTTTTCTCAGTGTAGAATAGTTTATTTTCAGTAAGTTAAATTTTCATTATCCCTTTCTCTACCCTTTCTCCTTATTTTTGAAATAATATAATTGAAACTCAATCGATAAACTTGAATTGAAACATGGATAACGAGCTGAATTGCCGCATTGCTGAAAGGGAGGGTTGTGAATTGGCGTCGATCGGTGAATCGGTCGTAAATGACCGGGCTAGAGAAAACGCCGGAAGTGGCAGGTCGGTAGTCTAGGAGGCGACTTATTGGGCGAAGCGTCGCGACGCCCGCCCCACTTCCGCCGGAACTGAAACCGCAGCGGACGCGTTACTTTCCGCACGCCTGAAATCTCGGCCGCTGCAACTACTGGATTTTCTGAAAACTGCCGCTGGTTTTTTTTTGGATTTAGCCGAAAAATTAATTGCGCTGCTGCTTTTCACACAACCGCGACTGCCTAACAAGAAAGGAGTGTAATGTGTTCAGGATTCATCTATGTATATTCTCCGTTTCTTTATTCCACCATTTTTCTAAACGCTCGAACTGATTTAGAAGTATGTGGTATTGTTAGAATCATTGTGTCATCCCGAATGTCATAGGGTACCTGTCCACGTATCAAATAAGTAGTTGTTTAAATGTCCAAATGTCCAAATGTCCAAATGTCAATAAATTCACATAAATATATTATGTTTAGTGTCAAATGAGAAGTCTGATATAGTATATTCCACAAATATACACGTATCTATATATAAAACCCAAATAGATAAATACATAAAACACTAATATTTTATAAATAAACCGTAATAAAAATAATTATAAATACAGTAGTTCACTATTTGTAACGGCAGTCGTGTTTTTTATTCCTTTTAATATATTTACTTCTTAGAATTTTTAGTTTTATAAAAAGTTTTTTATAAAAATTAAATAAGGAGTAGAATATATCAATGTTACAATAATCAAAATGGGCGGGGTTATTATCATGCTAACATTTCTTACAAACAACCCTACAATGAATTATCTGTAAGTATGTATGCGTGTAACATGTGTGTGTGTATTATTTTGATCGATCGACAGAAAAGTCTTATTTTCGTTTGTTTATTTGTTTCTACTCTTAATTGTAGAATTTCAAAATGGGCGGGTTTATTCTCATACGATAATGTCTCACAACCAACCCTACTATGAAATGTTTATAAGTATGTATGCGTGTAACGAGTGTGTAAGTGTGTGCCTTGTTATTGCATCCGATCTACAGAATTTTGGTTTATTTATTTGTTTCTACTATTTAATGTGAAATTTCACAACAGGCGGGTTTATTATCATGCGACAATCTCTTTTAACCAACCCTACTATAATTGTTAATAAGTATGTATGCGTCTAACATGTGTTTTGGCTCTTTTTATTGCATTCGATAGACATTAAAGTCTTATTTTT
Organism: Micropterix aruncella; assembly: GCA_944548615.1. Classification (NCBI taxonomy): domain Eukaryota; kingdom Metazoa; phylum Arthropoda; class Insecta; order Lepidoptera; family Micropterigidae; genus Micropterix; species Micropterix aruncella. The sequence continues at coordinate 5,262,909 of OX155962.1, forward strand.
GTTTGTTTCTACTCCTTATTGTGAAAATTCACAACGGGCGTTTTATTTCATCCAACCCCATTATGAGTTGTTTATAATGTATGCGTGTAACACGAGAGTGTTGTTATTGCATTCGATCGACAGATTTGAAATGCAATTCCATTAATTTTATCTCCACGGAAAATGGTGACCTAGCCGGGAATCGATCCCGGAACCTTACCATGTAAGATCAGGCGACCTAACCATATGCCATAGGCCGTGTGTGACGAGTCGAGTTTGTCCGTGCGTTCGCATCTGGATCTAACAAACTAGAGAAAAATGGTTACCGGAAAACTACTCGCTATTGTCTTTGCCGCTTTTTATTCTGTTTTATGTATTTACTTTTTGATCTATTCGCTATTTTCGAAAGTCGTCTCCGTTTTCGAACGTCAAACGACGCGTATGCACGGTGCCGAAATGCTACCGTATGTTTGGTGATTTGTTGAGAGTAACGATCAACAAGCAAATTTGTTTTTGTTTCATATAAATTACAGTTTAAATATCAGTCGCGCTTACCACTGCTAATTTTTCCAACCAGAGGGCGAGTGAGCCAGCGAGCTCATACCAGCGTCGCTATATATACAACTTAAAATCGATTTGTATTATTATTTATGTAGATGAAAATAAAAAATATCAGGAATTTCAAATTAAATTATTACAATAATCAATAAAGACTAGACAATTTAAATTAGTCTAGAGTTATTAATTTAGAAAAATTCGTTGTTATTAAATATTTTTTACAATCTCATTACTTCTTATTACTATTTTTACCTAATTCTTCTTTTAATTGCCTATTAATGCTGTGTAAGAAATCATCTATCGAATAAAAACATTCCTCTTTCAGTCTTTTAAACATTTACGATTTTTTTTGAACATGATGCTCCGAAAATTCAAAATTCAAAAATTTCAAAAACACTCACTCAGCATATAAATGTTGCTATAATCGTAGTATACTTCGAAAGGCTAACATTTTTTAGAGTGTTTTTGAAATTTTTGACTCTGATATTACCTTATGATTTATTGCGATTAATATGATCATCCAAAGAAAGGCTTTTGAGCATTTTTACCAAATTTCATCTTTAGATTTCTCTCTAAATACAAAATGTCGCGTCATATATGTTTGTTTACGGCGTACTTTGGTCTATTGGTACATTCTATTGTCAATCACAACTGGAGAACCCGTCACTTCAGGGAGTTATAAAAGCATCGAGTCGTTATGTCTGCCATGGTGAACTTGAAAGACTTAAGCGGACAAAAACAATTCTATGTATACATAGTTACCCCGACGAGCCCACAAGAGTCCCATGCCTTTCCGCGAGGCGCTGGGAACTTACTACTATGTTTGGACGGATTTCTCCGTCCTCCAGCCTGGTCCTAGATTCGTAGTCGCTTGCGCGGCCTCTTCTTGATGTTAGTGGTAATTCAGTACGAATTTATCACGGACCGTGACGCTCTTTGCTCGTCAATATCACACTGGATCGGGCGGCCCATGGATCGTTTCAAAGGTGGCTGATATCCAGTCGACTAGTCTTAGAAAGAGTACGTTTCCAGACTACTCGGTTATTCGCCGGAGAACACACAGTCGATTGTCTAACGCCGCCCGAGGTGTTCCTCTAGACTGGAACCTCCGATCCCACCTGTCCACGACTGGGCTAGCAGCCGCAAGCAGAGTTCAGAGTCCTTTGAAGGTTAGTCCCTCTTCGAGAAGGCTACCGGTGGGAGCTAAACCGTGAGTTGAGCCGACCTAAGATAAGAGACATGTCATCAGGCCCGAGCTGCGCTGAACCGTTAGGATAGCTTATAATTTATAGCAGAAGTATGCTATTATCACTGTTGCTTTGAGTGTTTGCTTGTCACTGGGCCTTAGCCCTCTTGTTCGCACACGTTTTATTCGCCGTGTCGTTAGTGGGGTATGGATCACTATGGAAGCTTGTCGACGGACACGACGGAAAAACGGACGGCGCCGCCGCCGTGTCCGTCGACAAGCTTCCATAGTGATCCATACAACACTGACGACACGGCGAATTATCCGTGGATTTTCACGGCGCAAAAAACGTGTGTGGGCAAGGGGGATGAAACTGCTGAATGAAAATTAAATAGCCCTATTCCGGTCGTCTTCGCTTCGCTCTCTTGCAAACTTAACATGGTGCGCTTTGCTATTTTTCTTTTGATGCCTTCGCCGTGTGTTATTTTTCTTTTTTTCAGCGCAAAGGCGGAATTTAATTACGATATAACTGCGCATGCCTCTAAGTTTAGCCCTGTTGTTTTTGCATCGGGGCGATTTCGCCGCTTGAAAAGAATAACTTTTCTTGTTGGTAATTTTGTTTATGCGCCGGTTTAAAAGTGTCTAACATACATTTATGAACGTATGTTCAGTGGCGTGCATGGCGTAAAGTCATATAAATACGGTCTACCCAGTCGCCAAACCTTGACACATATATTACTTTCCCAGCCCACCAACCAACGAGGATGGAAAGTGTTTTGAACGCGCTAAATAAAAAATCCCGATGAAAACGGTAATATCCATTTTGAGTCGCCCTGAGACGATTAAGACTATTTCCGAATTAAAGCCTGTCTGTCTGTGTGTGTGTATGTGTGTGTATTCCTCCATGATAGCGCCCGAACGCTTAATCCGATTGAGCTGATATTCGGTATGCAGGCATCATTGAGTCATGGCAAGAGTTGAAAATATTGTGAAATCGGTCCACCAGGACGTGCACTACAGTACGGGCCAAAGGAACGTTCCGATAGGGCAATAAACCGAGCTGTCAACAAGGATGCGGCTAACGTCGATATTGCTTATCGATGAATTACGCTTGCTCGATGAAACAGTTATTATACATCTGCATTTATTATAGTACCGATTGCTATATTTATTAATATTTACGGTTTAAGTAATATTTTAGATTTAGAGTAATTAAATAATGAGATCATTATGTGATGTAAGTAATTAAATGAGTACCTAATAGATAACTGTTTATCATAGCATGGCATACCATAGGTCATTATTAATTTCTAAACAGTCATTAGTAAAATGTTATCGTGGCATTTTGTAATAATGAGTCCCACATATGTATATTATAAAATACTGCGCGGATAAAACATCATTACTTGCCTATCAGTTGAGCAATGGAGACCATATTTTCTAACCCGGAGCTATTAAAGTTGAAGGGTGATATTAACATGCAGACTCGGTGCTTTATACATAACATTTTGTCATTTTTTGACGAACTGAAAAGTGACCCGACAAAAGTTTCGCTGCTCAATCTCAATAATATAATAATCTGATAGATAATCTGCGAAGGTTACGACACGCATCCCTACAAACAGGTAGTAAAAGGGGCTGGGCCGGCTTGGTGATTTATGGCCTCCCCGGAACGTTCCTTTGGCCCGTACATAGTCCTATATTATCCTCAAAATATTAGGCTTGAAGAAATTTGGTACAGAGATGCCTTTTTGGGCCAAAATCATATTGTCAAATTTTGGATGGAATACCTCTTATACAAGCTGCACTAATAATATTTGAATTTCGCCATACATTTTAATCTAATAATAACGTCGAGTCGCCCGAGCCTATCTGAGCAAGGAACCGCGCTGCCTGAGAAGTCGCGATGGGACCCAGCCGGGTTTGACCGCTGGCCGAGAGAGGGTGCTGGTCGATTTTATTTATAAAATTAATATTCAGATGAAATCAGTCCTTGGCTAATTGCCAGGAAAGTCTTGGGGTGACACAAATGTGTCACACATTTTGCACGATGGTCCATCTTATACTCTTACTGCAATATAAGCCCTTTCATAACTGGATGTTTGCTATTCATAAGATCCGTATTTTGATTATTTCCGGTTTATTATAGCCGATCCCAAAAAGAACCCTTTTTGAAATGCTATGAATTTCGGAAGAGCCGCTAAATGATGACCTCTGAAGTATTGTAACTTAAATGTATACTTCATTAGCATTGCCGTTTTGTAATTGTAATTTTTATTTTATGTTGTTAGCTTATAATAAACGTATAATGAAGGTTCTATCTGGAAAAGCAGGCTTATATTACCTGAATATATCCCGATTTGCAGCGTTTGTAGTCTCTCCATGTATACTTTGTCTATAATTTGTATATGTAATATTTTTATATTTAAGTATTGAGACTTCGTCCCATGTTATAATTCTTCTTCTTCTTCTTCTTTCGGTGCCTCTCTACTACTACGCCGGCCATTCCAGTCCATTCCCTGATGTTCCTCAGGCACGCCTTTTTGTCTTCCAGCGTGTCTCTTCCTCTCAATCTAGCCCATCATAATTATATGAAGAAATTGGTATCGATCGTGTCCAAGCACATGTCGTAAGTACCTGGTTTTTTTCTTTTTCATGGTCAATAGCAGTTCTCGGGATAATTCATAATAATTAAGTTGCCCCTGTAGAAAACTATTCAAATTTCCCCCGCATAGTATTGCCACGCGTGAATTCATGGAGTCAGATATATTTGTCAAATCACTTACGGATAAGTACTTAGTGCGTTAAACACCAAGTGGGGTCGAAAACGTCGTCCCGGCCGACAGTCTCTATTAAATCATCCGCTGAAATCACACTACGTAATCGACCGTTCACGCAACGGTGGTCGGACCATACGGTCGCGGTAAAAGGGATCCTAATCTTCTCCAAAATGGATTGCCAAGCATTGGTAATGTGGTAACTCAAAGATTCCTACATAAGGCTTATATTAATGTAATTGCTGAATATAATCAAATAACTAATCTTAGCCTTAACTTGTAGCTTCCCATTATGAAACTGTTACCTGTGTTCGAGGTAGTCTTAGTTAATACACAACTTTGACTCGCTCGCTCAATAAAGCCTCGCCCTTTCCCATTTCATCTCTTCCTGTCCTCCGTCGTCACTTTGTTTTTACGGCGTACATTTCGAGGTGAAAGGTCTCGCAATTGTTTCCTTAGCTGTGGCTTAAATAACGTCGCCTTCTTCAGTCGACGGTGGCTCGAGAAATCTGCGTGAAAGAAGACCTAATTATGCCGTTTGCCGACTGTTTTTTTCTCGCTTAGCATACATTTGTCGACGGAATTGTTTTATTAGATTTCTTGAGCAGGCTCATGGCTCGTTACACAATTTAGAAAAAAAATCGGTTGTGGCCCCCCAAGACTTTCCCGGCAAGCAGACGACCTCCCCCCTCAGCGCCAATCCCTCAAACACCCCCCCCCCTCCCCCCGCAATCCCCCTCTACCTAGTATTTTGTAGCATTTCCGTGGTAATTAAGTGGTATTTTTTCAAAAATACTGTAAAAGTATTTCCTTAACCCTTGGAGTAAATGGGTATTTTCATGGATGCATCTGTCTCTTTTGCAGGATTTTCGGCGACATCGACCTTAAAGTACTATAACTACGAAACTACTACACCAATCATAAAAAGAACAACTGCACAATGATTGCATTGAAATTTCGAATATAGAATATTGAAATATCATTTTGTAAAACAATTAGATAATTATGAATAAATATGAGAACGTCAAAGAAGTGAAAAAAACGCGGAACCAGATCTGGTCGTATCATACTCAACGGATAATTGTTTCAGAACCAGATTTGGTCGTATCATACTCAAGGGGTTAGATACGGCAGTATTTAAAAAAAAATCGTCGCTTGTATACGAGATACGCACACACGCACACAGACGCACACACACGCAAACAGACACACTCAGACACACAGATTTCAGCCTGGAAATGGTCCTAATCGTGTCAAAATGGATATGTCCGTCTTAATCTCGATTTTTTTGCGCGTTCACAATACTTTCCCTAGTGCTGGGAAAGTAAAAGCGTTTATTTGATGTTGGAGATCCCTATAATATATTAAACTAGAATAACGCTCGTTCAAACCAGGCTGTTTGCTATACATTGCACCCCTATTTTAATTAAAGTTTAATGGCCGATCCCAAAAAGTATATAGTTTTGCTCTTCGGTATTAGAAGAGCTTCTAAGGTCATTCTAAAAGACGTTAGAGTTATTAAGGTCAGAAAAAGGAAACGAATCAATTGAATCATTACGACTACGAATAGTAAAGGACATATCCCTTGAACGATTAACAAAATTTAAAGTAAAATTATTAGTCTCGATTGCGTTTCTTCGTGAACTAATAGGAAAATAGCTCGTGCGAACGAGACAGAGCAGTGCGTTGGAGCGAAATGTAAACTGAACGATCGTATCTTTTCGCACACAAAAACTATCTATATACGGTATCTGAGGGTCTCTCTAGCTATATAATAATATATCGATGACAAAAACTACCCGCTGCAAAAAAAATTAATCTGAATTAGTTTGATATTATTTTGTCCGGCCTTACATTATGCTGTTTTATGTTCGATTAGTAGTTTATGCTGGAAAAGGGTCGATCACTCGTTTAATGTTGTGCTCTGACATATTGGCCTGTCTCGCTCGCATGAACTAATTCTAATTTTAGTTCAGAAATAAACGCAATCGGGCGCAAAGAGTGCCAGAGATATAAACAAAAGATTAAACATGTAAAAATATTTAAAAAAAATTAAAACACAACTGCCGATACAGAAAGTAAACTATTGCATTTATAATTATTTTTGTTACGGTTTTTTATGAAATATTTGTGGTTCATGTATTTATCCACATATATAGATATATATTTCTGGAATGTATGTACTCAATCAGACCTTTCATTTGACACTAAACACGATATATTTATGTAAATTTATTGTCATTTGGACATGCAGTCATTTAGTCAACTTGATATTTAGACAGATAAGATATGACACTCGGGTTGACATAACGGTTCTAACAATAATACACACTGCTAAATCGGTGCAAGCATTTAGAAGTTATGGTGGAATAAAGAAACGGGAAACATACATAGATGAATCCTGAACACATTACACTCCTTTTTTGTTGGGAAATCGTGCAATAAACACATCTAAAATATAGCTCGTTAGGCTTTGTTTTATGCGGGAAAAATATAGCGTAAATTAAGAGCCTAAATTAAGAGAATAACTCATATTAAAGCATAATATAGCATAACTTAAGACATTAGTTTCCTAACAGTCAGTTTTTAGGCAAGAAAATATAATGAATTTAAATGAGTGTCGTCATGGTGATCATCCGTATTTAATTTTACGATGTCATTTACGATACGTCCAAGGATGACTGAGTTTTGCGCTCTGAATCAAACTCCTAATTCTCATTTCATCACTTCAGTATTAATTTCACAAAGTTTGAAACTATTTCCTGGTTAGATTTTTTGTGAAACTATTTTCTGGTTAGACGGTTGGATAGGCCGCCATGTTGGGTCGTCATTTCGAGTGTATCTCTTGTAACGGAGGCGAATTGGCAGCCGGGAGCCTCTTCAGATAGTGTGACAGTACGATGAAAGTATTTCATTGTCGATATATTTATTTTTTATCTAAAAATAAAAACAAAATATGTTAAAAAGTTATATACCTAGAATTTGTTTACAGAACTTGCTCCGTCGCAAACGTCCTCTTTCCTAATTATATCATACCTTTATATTATATTACATCTAATTACAATATAATATAAAGGTATGATATAATCAGGAAAGCATATATACAATATATTAATATCGAATTATTCATGTTACATTTTTGCTTTATATATTCCACTTTTCCCACTTACTTATTATTATTCATATTCATATTCATTTTATTAGTATACTGCTATACAAGTCAGATACAGATTAGCAAACAAACATTTTTTTATTGTAAAGAAAAAATAAAAATAAACAACAAAACGAAAAAAAACACAAGAATAATGTAAAAAGACGAAATAAAAGACAAAATGCAAAGATATCATTAAACACTTTACAAAGCATTTTAGACTTAACTCGAGTAATATTCCTCCAGTGAGTAAAACGCCTTATCTGTGAGGTACTTCTTAAGGCGTCTCTTAAACACGTCCAGAGATTGCGCCTGCCTAATGTGCTCGCTGAGTTTGTTGTAAACCGCTGGTCCGGCGATATAGGCTAGCCTCTCCGACTTGAATAATGCATGACTTACCGAACGTAGCATACTACGGGATCTTGTTGGATAGTGGTGATGCACACCATTCACTTCAAAATCGGCTAGATTTCTGCGAACGAACAGCGCTACTTCCATTATATAAATGGACGGCAGCGTCATGATGCGGAGATCTCTAAACAGAGGCCTAGCTGGCGTATCAAGCGCCACACGCGCTATTGTGCGGACTGCACGCGTCTGCATAACGAAGGCCCTCTGCCTGTCGGCTGCCCGCCCCCATAACTCCGCGCCGTGCTATTTCTCATGCTATTTCTATTATAAGGTCGTGCTCATGTTATTTCTTGCTATTTTTCCACATTATTTTTACATTATCTCCACATATATTTCCACATTAATAACGTGCTCATGTTATTTCTGTTATAAGTTGATATGCGAGCATTGCAAACTGTTCATAAGATATTAAATTAGTTTTGTGTAAATAGGTTTTGCAAATACTCGTTTCATGTATTTGCTATCTGTAAGTTTACTGTAAAATTAATTAATTAAATAAGTAAATAAATCACGATAGAAGCTCAATATCGTCGATATTCCATACTTTTATCGATACTACGGCTATCCACCACTATGCGGGCATACTTGGGGTCGCTGGCGAGCAGGGAGATTCTGTAGATTTCGATCATAATTTGATGTTTCGCCGTTCGAGTGGCGATGTAAGGGCAACCGCGATCGTCAAGACAAGGAGCATAAATCCACTCGATATCCGCTACCAGATCATGCATACTGATTCCTGACTAACTTACACGAGGGTCGTTCAGAATTGTATGTTGGATCAAAATCTTAATATCCCCGCCCCCTCCACCCCCACGGTAAACTATCGTATCTTCCTTTTTGCTATTTTTCATATACACAAAAATCCATTTTAAAAATTTCAATAAACGGTGGAAGAACCTAATTACATAATTAACTCGTGTACAGATTTTTTTCAGCATTTACATTTTTTTTTTAAAACCGAATTCAAATCCATTTTTTAAAATTAAATCTATAAGGTTACATTTATTTTAGTTACAAAGCCATCCTGACTAGGCATCGCCTGTACCAAGGTAGGCCTTATACAGATGTATGTAGTATAGTTTACTGAGAACACTGATATACGGAACATAGATATGACACACAGATATGGCACACTTTATTAAACTAAGGTCAAGTAGCGTATGTTTCGCCACTTTCGTTACTTGACTATGCTAATGTCACCACAATATTTTTAAAAATCACTGATCAGTCAGCCTATCTGGCAGATTGGCATGTTGGCATGCTGATTGGTTTTCAAAAATAGTTTTTATTAAGTCATCAGTATTTTATTACCGGTTTTCGTTGGGATAAAATTAACGGAATTGAATTTGAATTATGTCGACCGAATGTAATAACACTTAAAATGTAATACATAAAATGTTACATACACACATACATACAAACTCTTCATAATAGGGTTGGTTATAAAAGATTGTCGTAAGATAATAAACCCGCCCATTGTGAACTTTCACAATAAAGAGTAGTAACAATAGCAACAATAACAACATATTGAGGTCAACAGGCTTAAGTGCCAGATACGAAATTCGCCTATGCTGGTTTTGCTTATCCTTTAGAAATCATACAATTATCAAACGAGTTTGGAAAGAAATCATGCAACGCGATCTTGTAAGAGACTCTTTATATTTTATCAAATATATTACGAGTAAGTACTTACCTATTTCATGGCACTAGCCTCGAATACTATTAATTCAAAGCTAGTGCAAAACTGCGTATCACTACTGAATTCCCTGGGCGAAAAGAACCGGGTAATTCTAAGATGGGTTCCCGGCCATGCAGGAATCGAGGGAAAAGAAAAAGCCGACGAACTTGCTAAGGCGGGAGCAAAGGGAACTGAACCTTGCTGTGGCGTGTCAAAAAGCCCTGCAAACCTAATTATCAAACAAATATGTTTAGAACAATCCGTCAACCACTGGAACAACACGCCAGGGTTGAATCAATCCAAAGCGCTAATTAAGGCCTACGACCCTAAGACGGCCCGTGAGGCCGAGCTAAATAGGAACAATCTACGCATACTGGTGAGGGCGCTCACGGGGCATTTTGGCCTGAACAAACACATGTCAACCTCAAGCTCCGAGACACAAAAATGTGCAGGTTCTGCCAAGGGGCAGAGGAAACTCCCCTGCACCTAATGTGCGAGTGTGGCCCGCTTATGCGTAAAAGATACACCCACTTGGGTGGTCATTACCTCCAACCTGAGGAGGTAAAACAATCTGGCGCCAAAAGCCTGTTGCGGTTCTTAAATGACACGAGACTTAGCGCAGAACTATAGTAGGTGGCGAACACAATAGATCAGCAATGGTCGCAGTGTTACAAGGCTCATAAAGACCTTAGAAAAGCCCCACACAACAAATAAAAAAATAAAAAATACCTATTTCATCACATTTTAAATTTTAGTTGGTAGATCTTCTGATCGTACATCTTACAACTGCTAAAATGATCCTACGATGAAGAGAAATAAATTTCGTCCACCAGTAATGTTTTTTATTTACTTATATAAATTTATAATGATTCCTGTCATAATGACAACATAAAAAAGACTAAAGAATATTTCCTAAACTTTAATGAATTTAACCTTAATTACATACACAATTTAACAAAGAATACAGTAAAGACTCCAAAATTATTCTAATTAAAAAAAAATACTGTAATATAACAATCAATTAAAAAAAATAGTACATTTAATTATATTACAGATTGGTAGGTACGATGATGTTTTCAAAGTATTTTAAAATGTCTTTATGCATATACGTGTTAATTTTAAGCAGTTACACCCAATTGGGTCTCTTCAAAATAGCAATGTTTTTAATAGCATTTATTTTTTTAGGCAATTTGTTAAAAAGTTTAAGTCCTTTGTGGAGGCTAGACTATAGGTAATGGGATGTATTCCTGGTGTCGTGCTGATGTAATTCCTCGTGGGGTTATTGCTGAGCTTTTTTGCAATAGAATTCGGAACGAGCTTCTTGAGCAAAAATTGCATATACGGTCAATATCCCTAGTTTTTGGAAGTATTTACGACATGACTGCCGTCTGCCGACATGAAAACCCACTATCGCGCGTATGGCTCATTTCTGCAGAGTGAATATACCGTTGATGGGCGCTGCAGTATACCATAGTGCAGATGTGATTCATGATCATGGATATAGATTTGTATGTCATTAGTGTATCATAATCACTTCAAGGGATGATGACAGACTAAGAATAGAAGGCTAAATATACTTTATCCTCTAAGGAGGCGCGCGTGAGTCTAATGGCATCGGTTGTATCGGCTGCATATAAAAAAAATGTAAATCAAATTTCTCTTTTCTTCTTTAACAGCGGGACGGGCGGATGTTGATGGGGACTCGCGAGGATACCGCAGCGCTGAGGAGCAGGCTCGGGAGCTGACCAGATCTATCAGGCGCGAGGTGGCCAAGCTCAGCGACACCTGGAACGCACTCATCAACAGAAGCGACTCATGGGGCAGACGATTGGACGAAGTTCTAGCGGTGAGTACTGATTCGGTTATCTTTTTTAGAACAGCCACTGAAATAGAGCATCGGAAGTTCTAGCTAGATCCATTGATTATATAGTATTACATTGCGCAACTCTATAGAACTATTTGTCAATCCTTGCAGGTGGGGCTGATAGAATTGACGGCCAAACTAATAGCAATTTATTTGTGCAATAATATTAATAATGAATGTTGTTTTATAAAGAATCGATTAATTATAAAAATGCAATAATGTAAACAAAGATAACAATAATAACTTTCAATTATTAGCGCCATCTATTGCATTTTTTATATAGGGTAATTAAATCACAGAAATAATACTATTATAATAAATAACAATACTGTGAGATAGAATGCCATCTATTAACCTATCTAAACCTAAAGTGTGTCATTATTACGTTTTGAAACCTGCAAACCAAATAAAAAATTTACATGTTTACGTAAATAATTCTAAAACAATAAGACTATCATTAAAAGATTCGTGTTATTATACTCTTATTTTATACTGTATAGTCGGGTTTAAAGCGCCATCTACATTGCGTCCCCATACTGTTATACCACGAAAATAGCCAAATTAAACATAATAATAGTAGATTAATTATTTTTTAACTATGAGTGCCATCTACAGTACGCCTAAGTACGCCTAAGTCTAAGTCTACACTAAGTCTAAGTACGCCTTACGCAGACACAAAAGTCCTTGGGATATTTGAGCTATAAGCTCTTTAACCAGCTACCACTCTCCACAAGAAAGATGGAAACAAAGGCGTTTAAAAACTTTGAATGTTTATAACTCCAATACGCCATGGATCTATGAGTTGAACTTTATTAATATTACTTATTTATTTATTTATTTATTTCACAGGGAAAACATACAGCGATCCAAAAAATATTACAATTACATTAAATACAATATTTCTGGCCGATGACATGCTTTCAACAATAGTTTTAGTTAGTTAAGTCTCCAATATGCACAGTGCATACTGTGGGGGTTGGGAGAGGAAAAGGAAAGAAAAGGAAGGAATGGATGTCAATAGATTTTAAGTATTAATGTGCAGTACAAAAATAAGAAATTTACTGCATCATATAAACCTTTTTTAAGTTATTAAAAATAAGTTAAAGAACAAAGAATGAAAAACCAAATAGTCCCTAAGACATAAGTATCCCATGTCAAATGTCTGTGTCGCATTTTCGATTGATTTTAGGCATATGCTCTGCTTAAATTTATTCTCTTTCATGTTAAATAGGTCGATATTCTGGAAGTGATTATCGTAACTTGACATTAAGCGGTACATAATGGAATTGTGGGCATACCTAGTACAGACGCGCGGGACTTCGAAGGTACGGGGAAAGCGACCCACGCGTGGTGGTACGTGAAAAGATAGATTCTGTGTGTAATACGGGTTGTCCACGTTGTTGTGGATAATTTTAGGTAATAATACCATCTCTGCCGTGGTACGGCGGTTCTCCAATGAAGCAATATTGAAGTGATTCGTACGTGTTCAGTCCCAAGCATTGACGGTAGTTTAGTTGTCTTATAAATCGTTTTTGTTTTTGCTTCTATACATTAGCACAATTAAATATAATATGTATGTATTTGTTAAACTCTGGGTACACCTTCCATACAAAAATGAACATTGTCCTTTCCTTTATAGAACAGCAACTTCATAGGTAAGGATCCAATATAATCAACGCTGTATAATCAATGCTACATCTAAAAAATCTTTGTGAAACCACCATTATTATAGCGGATGAAAGAGCTCTTCGCGTTATTTCCATTTCCAAATTGCAAATTGGCTTCAATTGATCGTTAGCGGAAATAAAACAGTTCGTCGCGCGACGCTTGCAGCGTAACGATGAGTGCCAACTCAAACATTCGACGTTCGCGCGCTCGAGTCGATGCCGATCGTCGCCGACAGCGGCGGTCGCATCTGGCAACACTGGCTGCTGCGGAAATTAGCAAAACGTCAAACGCAGCAGGTCGGCATTATTATTTTAAGCCTTCTCCACTATTTCTGTCTTTGTCAGGTTTGGATTCGTTAATTAAGCCGAGCCGCGTTGAAACGAACGGGTAGAAAAAATCCGACTGATAAATTTATGATTCTAACATCCGATAATTGAGTAACCCAAGTAATAAAGACCACCCGCAGATCCTGGCCGCAGTTGTCAACCCCCATTACACACTAGAACCTACAAGAGGCAAACGACAAGGCTATCAAGGCCGGATATTCTTGGAGAGACGCTTCCTAACCTGGCCAGAACACATCAACGAACGAACGAACAAAAAGAGAAAAATCTAAAATCTACTTCAGAGTTCCAGAGGATCAAAATGCTATATCCCCAACACATGTAATGCTAATCTATTGGCCGTATACACCGAAAATTAACCGGAAATAATTTCACCCAAATACCCCTTTTCAATTTCTACTGTTCACCCTGTGTCGGCCGTTTATTACTGCGGGTTCGATCAATTTCATTGTGTGTTTATTTTAAAATGCTAATTTATGAAAGCTTCCAATCGCTGCCAGCGTGACGTTTCATTAATTTTGGACATGATTTATCCGCGTAGGATAACTATTGGTAGGGTCCCCATTAAATATAGCAGACTCTGTTGACAAATCGATCCCGTTAACTAGTTTGGGGTAATTGTGTTGCCGATGCATTTTACATTATAATATTTGCATTGGTCATGTATGGTATTATATTGCTAAGCTGCATAAGACATTATGGACCTCACCGAGACCAAACTGGATAAGCTTGAGCGTCTGCAGAACGTTTGCATAAGGTACATATTCAATCTGCGGAAGTATGACCATGTTTCCGAGTACCGAGTATCCGGTACCGACATTGATCGTATCAGTTCTTTATCTCTAGCTATCATTCGTTTAGCTATCTTAGTTCTTTATCTCTAGCTATAGCTATCAGTATCTCTAACTATCGTTAGTTCTTTATATGTTGGACGGGGGCTGGTTTCATAGCCTAGCTGCATGAATGGTGGAGGGTATGTACAAAAGAAGAATTAATAATAGGAATCGCAATTTACAATCCTGACATAGGGAGCTAACGGGCCCATGATGAGGTGGCCACGATGACCCATGTGTTCAGGGTCGGTCACACTCACGGGTCAACACCCATCCGATGGCCTCCACGCATGGGGTGCGAATCCTGGGTAAGACACTGGGTCAACCAGTCTCCCCTGGGAATCAAACCTCTGGCGCTCCTGGACGGTTTGCGCACCGAGCGGCGCAAGCCAATCGATTATGCTCTCCGACTAACAGTCGGGGGAGTCTGGGAACTGTATTGTTTCCTATAGAGCGGGGGTGGTTGCCTACCTTACGGCGACTGCTCTTGAAATGACCATTGGCCATCCGATCCCGGTTCAGACTCGGGCAAAGGACCCCTTGGTCCTCGATAGATTCGGTGCACACCGTTTCACCGCTTCGTAAGGGAGAGGACCGCGCAAGCGACCTCGAACTCGGAACCATCGAGAGACCGGAGAAATCTGGTCACAATTGGAAGCAAGGGCGCGAGGGTCGGCCCGCCAGGTAACATTACTGCGGCTATCTCGCGGTAAAGGCGTTGGCTTCTTGCGGGTTGTGACGTAGCTGGACGTTGGATTTGTTTCGTTCAAAGTCTTCTACGTTCACTGCAGGGCGACAGAACGAGAAAATCGTTAAAACGTCCTGTGGTGACGGGCTCGCCCGTTGTAGTTGACACCGCAAGTTGTAGCGGAGTGGAAGACCGTGACTTCCTAAGTGAGTAAATTTTTCGATTAGATAGGAGGGAGCGGTGGGATTATTGAGGATGTTTTAAAGAAGGGAAAGCATATGCAGGTTTCTACGTTCACGTATTCGACGCCAATGAAGACTGCTTCTATACTCAGAGACGTGATATATTTTTTGCCATTGTTGATATAACTAATGCACACATTTTGCAACCGCTCCAATTTGTCGAAGATTAATATTTCTAGTATTAACCATTATATGTAACATGTCTGGCGTTCGAAGTCTTTGCATTTATTTATTCTGCCGATTTAAATTCTGTATACTTCATTCTAAGTTAGTTGTCTATTCTTTGTGCCTTCTTTGCACTTCAGGTACTCATTTACTTTCTTTACGCCCTTATAAATTCACACCTTCTATATTACTTGGGAAGGTAGTGAATATTTTTAGAACCGATTTTAGTGATTTTTAGAACCGATTTTCCCAATTTCAGAAAGTAATTAAATCTGGTCTATTATTGATGCTAATCAAGAAATTCTGAGACTGACAAAGATTATTCGTTGGGTGGGTGGGCGGGAAGTACAATTGAATTGTACTTATTTTCCCAGTTATAAATCTTTTCCATTTACTAGAATCGATCATTAAATGCACAAAAAAGCCAATATAGCCGTTGAACGAAGCTTGTCTGGGGGGAATATTTCAACAACTACAAAAACTGAAAAATTGATGTGTTTTACGAATACGTCGCCGTTATTTTTACACGTTTGAAACGTATAATACAAATTGACATTGTCACAGATTATCGTTTCAAAGAAGTCTGGCTACTTCAATAAGCCGCGGAATGTGTTTTGTGGGATCTAGAAATTAGACAAAAATACAAACTCATTGCTCTCATTTACCTGTCTTGAAATTTTTGTACATGATAATTGATCCTATAATTCCACGAAGAAAACACTGGCCGATGTTCATAATAACGAAAGCCTTGCCAGACTACTAATGTGTGTGGCAATGCACACTGTTTTATGCGCGTAACTCGTTTAATTCGTGTCAGAATCAATAATGCGCGTCACTCCCGACGCGCATCAAACGAATCTGGCATATCTTTAGCGATCGCACATCACAGCCTGATGTTATCCTAAGCTATCGTTATAATGTTAAGTATCATGTTACCAGTTTTCACGACTTCAAAAAAATATATACCTATAGATCAGTCAGATATTTTTTTTCTCATCAATGTTGCATTCGACTTGATAGTAAAATGATTTTCATTATTGTTTAAAAGACTGCAGCACATTCGTATTTTTATAAGTATTTTCCAGCTAAATCCACCGGATAACCACCCTACAAAATACAGGTCCGCTACTTAGAATTAGTGACTGAATAATTCTATCGACTTTTGGTGACTGGCAAAATCGGTAGGCCGAAAAAAATCCTTAGCTCCCTGACTATATTCAATTAAATCAGAAGTGTCTGTTGCAAAGTCGCAACTGTCCTGTAAACGTCACGCATGAGGACACAATTCACTCGCCTTCCCGATGCAATCGTGCCTTCTTCGCTGGTGTTATTTGTTTCGGCTGCCGTTCGGGAAAATATTGCCTGTCTCCTTGCGAGGTTTCCCTTCCGCTCGACCGGCGCCGATGCAGCCGTCGCAGCCGTCGTAGCCGTCGCAGCCGTGTCGGCCACGCCGCCTCCAGACTTTCCGCATCGCCGACCTTGGGCGGCTTAACTTTTATTTTCGCGCCCGCCTCCACTCTCTCCTGTATTTCAACGAATGGCTTACGAAACTCAAAGATTCTTTCCAGGTATTTATTTATTTAAATTCCCATTTCAGACTTCACAGCCTTAATGCGTCTGAACGGTACAAAATACTTAATATAGCTATAACATTATGTTTAATACAGTTCAACCTCAATATTTGAACTTGAAGGGATAATAAAAAATCGTTATATCAAGGCATTTGTAACATCGAAGTTCTCTAGATCGAGTCTTATGGGCCTACAAAATCAAAACGCACCAATATAAGATACATTTTTTTGTAATACTGTATGAACATACTGTATTCGACTCAATATTGGGTCCTTACCTATGTAATTACTGTTTTTCTTTGCATTTGGATAACTTGGGTTTGAGTTAAACTCAAACCCAAGTTATCCAAATAAATTTTAATTCAAGGCCATGTTATTATTTTTTTATGAATCAGCTGTTTATTTGTCTTTACGTCGTTTGCTTTTACTCAAATATTTTCGTTTGTGCAACCATGATAAAGTTGAAATTGTGCATTTTTTTAAAATATGAGATCTTGTGCCGGTGTTTTCTATCTAGCTTCTTGCAGTCTGGCTATTCAGTTACCGTAAATGTGTACTATTAAGAACTGCATAGCGTGATGGAGAAGCTCGTTATTAAATAACCGAGCCTGGTCAATCGCTCGTCGCCACTGCTTCTGCATGACAACGTAGAACCACAATTTTCACTGCAAACATTCGCAAAGTTGCAGGAGTTGCGGCTGGAGACTCTTGTTCACCCGCCGTAATTGCCAGACCTGGCTCCGATTGAGTTTATTTTTTTTCAGAATTTGGATAACTTTTTACAAGGGTTTTTTTTTTGAAGAGTCGGTGAAAAATGTCTTCAAAGCATTTGTTGGTTCCACGAGAGTTGGTTCCAGCAGAGGAATTAAGCAACTTCTATTAAAATGACAAATCTGCATAGATAATAGGGGTCAATATTTCTATTAATTAAATATATATTTTTCATACAAAGTTTTTGGCCTTAAATTTCCTTTATAGAACAGCAACTTCGTTAGTATTGACTTACTAGGTACTTAATCTGCGCGCCGTGCGGCGTCAGCCAATCGACTGTGCATTACGACTGATAACAGGGGAAGTCTGGAAACTGCTTTGTTTCCTATGGAGCGGGGGTGGTTGGTAACCGTATGGCAACCGCTCTTGAAACGACCAATCGGCTACTCGATACCGGGTGAACAGCCGGCCAAAGGACGTCGTGATCCGCGATAGATTCGGTAGACACCGAATCACTGATACATAAGGGAGAGGACCGCGCAAGCGACCTCGAACTCATAACCAGTCGGGAATCCAGAGAAATCTAGCTGAAATCGGTAGTAGGTAAAGGCGCGATGCCCCTCGTTGGTTGCTCACCCGGTGTCTTGGCGATAAGGCGTTGGCTTTTTACGGGCGAGTGGCGCAACCAGTGGACTGTTTCGTCCCATGGTCTTCTACGCTCACCTCGCGGGAGAGAGCTGGATCATTATCGTCAAAACTTCTTGAGGTGACGGGTTCGCCTGTTGTAGCTGACACATCCATGTTGTGAAAATAGATTAGGTACCTACATTAGAAATGGATATAGTCATGATGCAACTAAATTATATTACACAGTGCTTAGAGATCATTAACATCAGTACAATTCTCTTTCAATGAGATACATTTTCAGCTTATACTTAAACTGGGGAATTTTCCCTTCCCGGCATATTTTATTTTATTTTAAGGGGTAGCTTGTTATAGCATATCATTCCGACCCAGCTTGGATACTGTGAGGGACCACCCCTCACAAGACTCCAAATTATTCGATGTGAGGTGGTGGTGTCAACTTACGAGTTATCTCCGTATTTAAAGGCGGTTATGATGAAGCAGAGGATATTTATTGATTAAATCGTTTGAATATATAACGCTTGCCGAATTAACGAGTGCCCGGATTACTATCGAGACGCGAGGGTTGCGCGACGGCGCGGCGGTTATGTAGGAGAGTGGATGAGGATTGTATGTGTGCTCCTAGTATCTTGTACTGGGCGCGGCTCGAGTCTGTGGGATTACAGACTGATGCTTCGAGACTCAGGGAAAATGAGGAAAGGAAACCAAGGAGCCGGATCCGTTGAGCGACCTCGTAAGAGGGGTACCGGATATGCCGTCGCAACCTTGGAGGAAGGTGATCACTCGGGAATGATAATTTGGTTGCTTTTTCGCCGGTTTAAATAGGCCGTGAAATGATGCAATCCGAAAATATTCCGAGTAAAAGTATTGTTTCACCGTGCTGATTCATAGCTACACGAGTCAAAATAATAGCTGAATTGTGTCTGTGGCTTTCACTGGAAATCGATGCATTTGTTGATCGCATGTAATGGACTTAAGGTCCGTTACACATCCATGTTGTTAAAATAGATTGGGTACCTACATTCGAAATGGATATAGTCATGATGCATAGAAATTATATTACACAGTGCTTAGAGATCATTAACATCTGTACAATTCTCTTTTAATAAGATACATTTTCAGCTTATACTTAAACTGGGGAAGTTTCCCTTCCTAGCATATTTTATTTTATTTTAAATGGTAGCTTGTTATAGCATATCATTCCGACCTAGCTTGGATCCCTTTTCAGTAGTAGCGTTTAGTAGTAGTGGATTTTCACCAATCTGGACGGATGGGAAGGATCTGGGTGGGCGTCGCTAGTTACGGAATGACGTCATCCGTGGTTATTTTCGTATTTCGTCATCGATTGTCTCCCTTTGTTCGCAGCCAATTAAGCTCGCTTACTGATCAACGTCTGCGGCGAGGCGACCGTTAATTGCTTATCCGCTTTTAGTGCATTTGAGTACGACGCGCGTGCCTCGAATATTTGTCCAATCCGCCATTGTCCCGCCTGTCACACGTACATCTCCCGACGAATGCCAATCATGCACCGTGAAACTATTCGGCACCAGGGAGTTTATTTTTCAAAAACTTAGCATGCTTAATTTTTCTGTGGTCCATTTCATTAACGTGAGATTAAGTTTATTACATTTTACTTTCTCTGCCTACCATTTAACAAAAAGGGAAAGTATTGTGAACGCGCATTTTTCTTTTTCAAAATGAAGATGGAAATACCTTTTTTGAACATCTCTGAGATGATTAAGACCATTTCAAGATGGAAGTATGTCTATGTGTCTGGCTCTGTGTATTCCTCTACGATAGCGCCAAATCGAATTTGGCAGAATTTTGGCATGCAGGCATCAATACAACTCTCTTCGAGGTCTCGGAAACTAGTTTTTGTCTTTAGAGAACTACGCAACGTCCTTTCTAAGAACTCCATAAATATGGTTTATATGGCCCTGTATCAGGGTTTATGGGCAAACGGAATAATAGCTTGGGGAGCATGTGCAAAATCTGTCTTGGATCCTCTAGTGAAAGCCCAAAAGCTTTTGTTGAGGGTAATCATAGAAGGCCCCCACGATATAATTCCAACATGCTATTTAAATAAAATAAGGTGTTAGATATACGCCAGCTGTTTGTGAAACAGTCACTCATGTTTTTCCATCGAACCTTAGATAAACGACCACGAAGCCAGCAACACCGAACTACAAGAGCATCTGCAGGTCTGAATTATGCCGTTCTCCGAGTTAATTCTTTATTTGCACAAAAGACAATTCAACTATATATCACCGAAAATATTCAACCGCTTTGATGACAAAATAAAAAAATAGAAAGTACCATTTTATTCAAAAAATATAAAAATATGGCTTCTTGACGACATAGGTCGTTCAAGAATAGAGAACGAACTTCTGCAAGTGATATCTTTAAAAAATAATATGCCTGCATAACTTTACTATTATAATATATAATATGATATAAGATATTAAACAAAATGTAATATAATGCAAAAAAATAATACTATAATATATCTAGATCGTTAAATGCATATGTTTGTGTATGTATGGATATGTATGTGCGTATGTGTATATGTATCTATGTGAGTACCTACGTCAAGTAGGCTTCTCCACTCAAGTCAGGCTATATTCGGCCTAGTTGGGTATGCGCTGAGCATGGTCATATGAATGTGGGCCGTTATTTACTTCACACATTACTTGGTATGACCATCTTTATGTGTTCTCTTATTATGTTTGAAATAAAATAAATAAATGAAAAAAAAATAATCATGGTAAGGTGGATGAAATCGGTCCGCTAGGGGGGGGGGGGGCACTGGTCATATTTAAATCTCGAAATATTGGACTTATGGACTTGAAATTTGGTACACAGATAAGTACCTTGTTGGGCCGAATCAATTTTGGTTGGAATATCTCATATTCAAGCTACACTAAAAATATGTACGTACTGCCGTCGGATAAACCTCTTTATTATAGTATTATTTTATTCCGTTATTTTATTGTAATTGAACTTTTTTTATATATTTATTTAAATCCAAAATAAAAGTTTACAATGTCGACAAATTAAAGTGTAGAAACGAAAAGATAACTAATCATTGTTTGCGAGGCAAAGAAAGTAGAGATTTGATGGATTTTATCAACTCTACTAGACCACAGTTAGTTCTGGAGTAATATAATACCTGTGTTATAGTTTGTTACATAGTACTTCTATTTTTATACAACTTCGATTAATATCATTGACAACGTAATTTATTTTCAACTATTATTTTATTCCGAAATAAAATACTACAAAGATATAGATAACATATAGAAATGCGGAGACTGCAACGATCCGTTTCATGATTATTCATGCTTATACTTCATGCTTAACTCTATGTTATTTTCGGGTCCTCCGTAGGAAGTTTTACCGAAGAATAAGGCATCATACATGCAGATCACCATGCAGGTGTTAGTGCCTGTAAGTTTCACGTGACGTTAGATATCAAAATAATCATTTCACCAAAGAATTCTATAAACCACAATATAATAAAATAAAAGAGCATCTGACATATATAAATGTAATATTGTAGATAGTAACGTAGTCCTATGAAGGAAACCTACCGGTAAACCACGAATCACGTAGTTACATAAACCACGATCACTTCAAATCGATTCTACCACCCACAATATTATTTTCGATCTGATGATTGTAATAAAGTGTCAAGACCTTGTAAATCATTCGGACTTCACATAATCTTCCGTACGTCTGATCACTTTTTATGATATCTACAGTGTGCCTGGATGTTTCGCCTTTGAGTAAAATATTATCCATCAAACAACAGACACAGAATCTTATCGAAGAAACGCAAAAATCCTTGATCTAGTAGTTTATTGCAAATAAAATTAGCTTCAAATTATATTTTTCTCATAAAATCATTCATTTATTGGATGATGGTAAGAATAACATCGCACATACACTCTTTGTTCGTCAGTTTTTCTTTTGCAAACCCCTCCTTAATTGTTTTTATGTCTTTACAACCGGTTTTCCAGGCTTTTGAGCATGGCATATTCCTGTGTCAAGGGTTTTAAAAAATATTTTTTTCATTGATTTAAAAATAGCTAATATAGTTGTCAAATGACGCTGCTGCTTACTAGTTTTGCTCTCCTGGTGTCATTTCATTCTTAATTTCTTTTAAGACTTGATGTAACTTGGACTTGATTTATCTCGGAAATTTCTAGTCAATATTCTTCGAATGGTCCTTTCAATAGGGCTCAACGTGAGTAAGACCTGTCACCTTTATTTGGAGCTTTTGAGAAATGTACGTAAAACCCGCCTAATACGTCGGTTGAAAAACAGCAAACTTTAATGATCTAAACTTCACATGAATCAGCGTCGGGTGCAATGCGCTGACGGAAGAATCGGCTTGTTTTTAAAAATGTGTGTTTACTATTAACTTATTCCAGTACCCTACATATCATTCTCAGTTAGTTTCGTATGTGCAGAACGTAGCCAACACCCTCTGCGCGCTCGTCCATTGGTTTTGACTCACGCATTTCGCTGTCCCAATGTCGACTCTGAAATGACATTCAATAATTTCCGCCTTTTGATTTATAGCTCTATTCTTTCTCTGCTTTTATTGCGTCTGTTTCCGCGGCGGTAGCAGCGCGCGATCCGCCACACGTTGTGCTTTGTGTGAATTTGCCGTTAGCGCATTGTCAAACGGATAATGGCTTTTAGGAAGCTGACGGGCATTCGATTATGGTTTTCTGTTGGGTTCATATTGAGGTTTTGGTCATAATCGAGATAACGTGATGACGCGTTAAAGGATAGGAAGGTTTGGCGGTTTTGGCAAGTGTTAACGTGAATACGTCTGTGAATTCACGGGAGTATTACAGAAAACGAATTCAGGGTATAGAGCTT
This sequence comes from Micropterix aruncella, assembly GCA_944548615.1. Taxonomy (NCBI): domain Eukaryota; kingdom Metazoa; phylum Arthropoda; class Insecta; order Lepidoptera; family Micropterigidae; genus Micropterix; species Micropterix aruncella. The sequence goes on from OX155962.1 coordinate 5,286,270, forward strand.
CAAGATATAGCTCATCAACTATTGCTTATATCGATAATCAAAATATACCAATTGCTAGTTAAGGAATCAAAGAATCACCTGACATAGCCATTTTGTGATCGTTTCGCCGCATCTGGAAATATTCACGCAGTATTACTTGTTACTCAAAGATGCTACTACATTGTTATTATCTCAATCCCCTTCTGATTCTGATACGGAATTGCCTTCTGGCCGCAGTGTACTGCAATTTTAAGGCAAGATATTTTCAGTCTTCAAAACCGAGTCATAAAAAAATTAATTAATCTTTACCGTACTGAATTATAATGTTGTCATTTCAGAACTCTCAGTATACCCACTCTACCTTCACTATATATTTGATTGCATAAAGCTGATATTTAAAATATAAAAGAGTTGAAACGAACTTAAAATGAAATTGACTCTAATTTTACTAGAGGTAGGCATAATTTAATACTACCCTGTCCACCTTTGGAATTATTTATAATGGATCCAACCTGCGTTGGAATAATATGTTACAATAAACTAGCCAAAAATATTTCACGGAAAATGAAACGGGAAAATACCCAAGTTTAAGCTCAAATTAAACGGCATTATCTTGTTATAGAAGCTGAAGTAATGAAAAACGCGGAGCCGAAAAATGGACGTTGCAAGACATTAAAAAAAACGTTTTTAACCCAAGACTTTCATACGGCCGGTGGCGTAGTGACTAGTTCGCCTGATTTTACATTGTAAGGTTCCGGGTTCGATTCATGGCTAAAACATCTTTTTCCGTTGGGACAAAATTAACGGAATTGCATTTCATTTATGTCAAATGCAATTACAAGACACACACACGCACACATTCATAGAATATATTCATAGAAATATTCATAGGTTTATTGTCGTATGACAATAAACCTGGTGTACCGATTTCAACCACAATCTTTTCAACTCTTGCCATGACCAAATTGATGCCTGCATACCAAATTTTATCTCAATTGGATTAAGCGTTTGGGCGTTATTGTGAAGAAATACACACAGACATAGACATACTTCAATCTGGAAATGGTCTTAAGGGGTCTTAGGGGTTCAAAATGCCTTATCGAGAGAGAATTGTATGATATCAACGAATTCTAATTATGTGACTGACAGTTTCCATTTAGATTTCCTTCCTTTAGCTTGTCATTTCGTTGAATATTTATTATATTGCTATGACTATTTTGTTTTCTCTCCGATAATCAATTGTTTTTTTGTATTTGTAGGACCGTATTAATGTGTATTTCATGACAATGGGCTCGATTGCGTTTCTTCGTGAACTAAAATCAGAAATTAGTCCGTGTGAACGAGACAGGGCAATACGCTAGAGCGAAGTGTGAGATGACCGGTTGTTACTTTTTGCATTAAAACTGCCCGCCAAGGTCACATCTTACACCGCACGAAATATGCTCGAATTTATTCGGACGAGTATAAGTTCGGCAGGTAGTATTTATCGACGATCGTTCGTTTCATATACCGCTCTAACGTATTGCTCTGTCTCGTTCGCTTGGACTAATTTTAGTTTTAGTTCACAAAGAAACGCAATCGGGCCCAACGTTTAATTCTAGCATCAAAATGTTCTAATTGTTTACTTAATATTTTTTAATATAGCATGTCAAGAGTGGCTTTATGGTCAGTAAACGCATATTCACGTTTTAAATATGTCAAAGTTGTTAAGTTTAAGTTTCAAAGGGAATTCAAAATTTCCCCTTTGACTGGGTGAAATGGGAATTAAAAATTTAGCTGAAGTCTAAAAGTTTTAGCAAACGAAATTAATTAACGTCTAAGAATAACAATTCACTGATACCACGAGTAGATATACTGCTATGCTACAACTCTCTATAAATAGGCTTGTGTGTACTGAAGTTTTCCAATTTTTTTTAAGGCAATAAATTCATCTTCATTTTTCTTTTGTTTCAGGTAAGTGAAGTGATAATTTATGTCCGCAACTGTAAGTTGCTGTTTCACTTGGGTAAGTTTAATTGTCTTCACAATGTTTAGACTTGTAATTTGGAGTTTCACTGCACGGTAGGATCCGAAACGAGGAATTCCGCAGAAGAACCAAGGTCACTGACATAGCTCGTAAAATTAGCAACTTGAAATGGTAATCAGCAGGCCATATAATTCGCAGAACCGATAACCGTTGGGGAATAAAGATTCTCGAATGGCGACGACCAACCGGCAGACGTGTGTAGAACGGCGCTTCACAAGATGGACCGATGGCATTGCCACGGTTGCAGGAAGTAGGTGGATGGAGGTGGTTCAAGGCCGTTGGTCATAGCATTATATGGAAGAAGCCTATGTCCAACAGTGGACTTATACCGTCTGATGACAGTGATGATGAGACTTGTAATCCAAAAAATTTTGGCATGGTTGACCATCTTTGGCCTACTTGGTCTCTTGCATTGGCTACTTTTTTTTGTTTGTATTATAGTTTTATAATGGTTTTTATTAAGCCATTCACAGTGTATATGTTAGGCCTCCTGGCCATTTTCTTTATCCAGGTCAGGGTTTTCGTTTAATATTTGAATTTGAAAGAGCCGCATTTCTATAGGCAATACCACAGTATTACAGATTATTCATTTAAAAATACTAAGAGTCTACCGTAAATCCAGAAATTTCGTGAGGAGGGGAGGGATCGATCTGCGGGCTAGGGGGGAGGGGGGGCAGAGAGAGCCACACCTTCTGACCACCTTCAATTTTGTAGAGAATTATAGTTGTTAAACATAGGTTTTAGCGCATATTTATATGCACATTCAGAAAATTTTATGGACTAAAATGAAAATTAAAAACATAGATCTATGCCTTCTGACAGTACCATGACTATTAGTACAAAATCGGCACTCAACAGTAAACAAAATACTTTCGCAAACTTCGTCTTATCTTGAGTATACATATATTAATTACCGTAATTTTTGCATGTAGGTTATTATTATTATATAGATTTGATATCACTATAAACTAGCGAATTATCCTACTTATTCATTTAATTTATTATTGTAATCCACCCCCCTATCACTCCCACAACTTCCTTTTACTCTTTGACTGCTTTACCTAAAATACATAAATTACCTAAATTAGAAACTATATATTTTTTTAATTTAATTTAACTTTAATCTATAATTCTCAACAATGTAATTACACTCATAACGTATTTTTCTTAAATTTAATAATAATTAGTCCACGAAATTAGGATTTTTTAAACTTTTGTTATTATTGTTATCATTGGTTAAATTATTGGGTTTTTATAATCAATCAAATAGAGTTGTCAACTACAACGGGCGAACCCGTCACCTCAGGAAGATTTAACGATTAGTCGTTCTATCTCCCGTGAAGTGAACGCAGAAGACTTGGACAAAACAGTCCACCGTCAAGCTCCGCCACATGCCCGTAAGAGGCCAACGCCTTAACCGCGAGATAACTAGGTGTGTTACCCAGCGGGCTTACACTCACGCCTTTACTTCCAATTGCGACCAGATTACTCCGGTTTCTCGATTTTGTGGTTACGAATTTGAGGTCACTTGCACGGTGAAACGGTGTACCTATACCAAATCTATCGCGGACCACGGCATCCTTTGCCCGGCTGTTCACGCAGGATTGGGTAGCCGATGGTCGTTTCAAGAGCAGTCGCCGTAAGGTCCGCAACAACCCCCGCTCTATAGAAAACAGTACTGCTTCCAGACTCCCCCGACTGTTAGTCAGAGTGCACAATCGATTGACTTACGCCGCACGGTGCGTAGACCGTCCAGGAGCGCCAGAAGTTTGATTCCTAAGGGAAACTAGCCCTAAGGCCAGAGTCCTGCCCAGGCTCGCACTTCATGCGTGGAGGCCGCCGGATGGGTGTTGACCCGTGAGTGTGACCAACCCTGAACAGAATGGGTCTTCGTGGCCAACTCAGCAAGGGCCCATTAGCCCCTTTTTATAATCAATCATCTTGCGGTGTCAACTACAACGGGCGAGCCCGTCACCACAGGACGTTTTAACGATTAGTCGTTCTGTCGCCCTGCAGTGAACGTAGAAGACTTTGGACAGTACATTCTACGTCCAGCTACGTCACAACCCGTGAGAGTCCAAAGCCTTACCGCGAGTGAGCCAGGAATAAACCCGGCGGGCTCGAGATACTCGCGCCCTCACTTCTAATTGTGACCAGATTTCTCCGGTCTCTCGATTGGTTCCGAGTTCGAGGTCGCTTGCGCGGTCCTCTCCCTTACGAAGCGGTGAAACGGAGTGCACCGAATCTGTCGCGGACCAAGGCGTCCTTTGCCCGACTCTGAACCGGGATCGGATGGCCAATGGTCATTTCAAGAGCAGTCGCCGTAAGGTAGACAACTGCCCCCGCTCTATAGGAAACAATACAGTTCCCAGACTCCCCCGATTGTTAGTCGGAGAGCACAATCGATTGGCTTGCGCCGCTCAGTGCGCAGACCGTCCAGGAGCGCCAGAGGATTGTTCCCAGGGGAGACTGGTTGACCCAGTGTCCTACCCAGGCTCGCACCCCATGCGTGGAGGCCATCGGATGGGTGTTGACCCGTGAGTGTGACCGACCCTGAAACAGAATGGGTCTTCGTGGCCAACTCAGCAAGGGCCCATTAGCTCCCTTATAATCAATCAGTACGTTATAAAACACTGTTCATTATCAGTGTTGTTATAGGTGGCCAAATAAATTACTACTAGTTTCGCCGTCAATGCTTTCAGCGCCACCTGCATTTCTCAGGCGCAGAAGGAATTCTAAATCGAGTTGAGCAATCATATCATATAAAATCAATGGTATAAGCTTCCTTTATTGACACTTTGTTTCTTAAATAAAACAAAATTAAAAATAAAATAAGGAGAAAGCCCCAATATTCTGGCTATAGATCCACATACTGTCTACCCACATTCACATCGCTATTCACATCGATCTTAATTACGGCGGTTGTGAGCTAGGAATTCGCGAGGTTTCGTTCTCTAAAGCCGATGCCGATTGATTATGCCCTGTAAGACCATAGAGGCGATGGATAATCCGCAGACGGTCCATTGCGGAGGCGAAATCTTTCGACGCGGCACTGCAGTGTGCATCAGTTCGTTAGCCACGCGCTGAAACCCTGAAAGCCGCTATGCATTCTGTAGCTGAAACCCGAATGGGGAGAATGCTTAATGAGAGCGGCCACCCTTTTTGACACAATTCCTGTGCGCGGATTACATTGCGGTGACCAGTAGTTGGGAAAATAAGAGGACTTTTACAGCAATATTGTAAAAGACTAGGTCCTGCTCATTGATGATAACTTATCTTGGCCTTCCTGTGGGCGTATTACACTGCGGTGACTATAGTCGCCGCCATACAAACTGATGACTGGGCCAAAAATCTTTAGAATCATGACATCCCTTTCGCACTTTGATAACGTTACGATCTCTCACTCAGATCTGTAATAAAGGTCATGTCATGTCATGTCGCATAAAGAAATATCGATATTGTTTATTACACAGGTTGATTTTTTTAAATAGTGACATCCTTTAAGTGGGCGATTCAGTACATCAAACTAAGCCAGAAAATCGAAAAGCGATGTACTAAACCACTCGCTTGAAGCTTGTCGCTATTAAAAAACTCAGCCGTCATAAATAAATAAATAAGTATGTAACTTATAACATTCCAAATAACTTATAACGCTTTACACGCAATATTTCAATCACTAGACAATTACATGATTAGTGACTACAAAACATGCTCCGGTATACACGTCGTACACTGCCAACTAGGTGACGAAATATAATATATCCATTTTAAATTTATTTTGTTTGACGAATTGATGTGGTTTGTTCGCCGACAGCTTGTCTACCTGCCTACTTTTCTATAGTAATTAAATAATGTTATAACATTTGCCTAATAAACCAAACCAAATATAATAATGATATCGACTTTTAAATAAATCTTTTATCGTCAAGCGACCGTCCCTACGCTCAATGGCAGGTACGGGGCCGGTCATCAGTTTGTATGACGGCGACTATAATAGTTGAGAAAAGAAGAGGACTTTTTCAGTAATATTGTAAAAGACTAGGTCCTGCTCATTGATGATATCTTGGCATTTTCCTGTGCGCGTATGATATTGCGGTGTCGGAGTAGTTGGAAGAAAAAGAGGACTTTTTACAACATCCTCAACAATCCTACCGCTTTCTCCTACCTAACCGAAAAATTCTCTCACTTAGGAAATCATGGTCTTCCACGCCGTTCCAGTCAGGATAATAAAATTGCGATTTCTATTCGTAATTCTTCCTTTTACACGACTGTCCAACAAAAAAGGAGTGTAATGGGTCCAGGGTTCATCTATGTATGTTTTCCGTTTCTTTATTCCACCATAACTTCTAAACGCTTGAACCGATTTAGAAGTATGTGGTATTGCTAGAAACGTATTCGTTTTCCAGGGTATCATACAATACCCTAGCTGTATAAATATCAAGTAAGTAATTGTCTGTATGTCCAACTGTCAATAAATTAACATAAATATATCGTGTTTAGTGACAAATGAAAGATAAAGATAAGATTAAAGAATTTATTTCCAATACAACCATAACAATTGTGTAGGAATGACATTAAATTAATCTTAAACTACTCAATTTAGTCAAAAAACAGATATACAATATATAACTATTAGCTTTGTCACTGAAGTTTTGTATGTAATGAAGTTTGTATGTAATTTCATGAATAATAATAAAATTATTTTAAAAAATGTATAGTAATAAAATTAAAAAAACACCATCCCCAAGTAAAAAGGGTCAGTCGTAAAATCTTTGCAAGTCTCCATTCTTTTAAATGAGTGCAAAATGTCCTCCCTCTGCTTATTAAACGCCAAATGGTACACTTTTTTTCTTTTACCAATGCTGACGTGGCCTACCTAGACGCGAATGAAGAGCTACTCGAGAAGATGGAATGGGTTCAAAATGCGTGTATTATTGTTTTTTCCCTTAAGAAGTGTTATCGTATAATTGACGTTTCGCCGGCAAATGAAGTGGATCTCCATTAGAAGATGTCGAGATATTCAGTACTCACCCAACTCTTTCATGTACTACATCCATATATGCCTAGTTTAGTTGCATAATCTCTTCTCGCCGCTTTCGTCCCATGGCCTTCTTTTTCCCACGTAAATTTTGATAGTCCGATTTTTTAATAGTACGAAGTGGTCCCGATCCCGTTCACCTCGGAAATCGAGACTACTGTATTTCTATTTCGTGTTTTTATTCTGATATTTTAAGGATACATCTGATTATTTTTATTTTGGTTTTATTTTGTGGTACATATACCTACATAGGTAATTACCTCACAAGTTAGAAACTTGTACTGATTTTTATTTTAGTTTTGATTGGATAATTATTTAATTTCCGTTTGTATTGTCGGCAATTCAAGTTAAATTATTGATCTCAATATATTTTTAAAAATAAGTTTTTATACGCTCTCTGCTAATATTATAATGATACTGTACGCTCTCTGGGCAATTTATGACATTAAGGGGATATGCGAAAAATGTTTATTTCTTTATTTGTTTGTTTGTTTCTAATCTTTATTGTGAAGTCAGAATGGACTGGTTTATTATTTAAGAATATTACAATCTTTTACAACCAACCCTACAATATTTTACAGTATTTATACAGTATGTATGTGTGCATGTAACATGTGTGGAAGTGTTTGTCTTGTTATTGCATTCGATCGACAGAATTATAATGCAATACCGTCAATTTTATCCTAACGGAAAATGGTGACCCAGCCGGAAATCAAACCCGAGTCTTACATTGTAAAATCAGGAGACCTAACCACTGTGCCACCGTAACGTGTAAATGTATGCAATAGGTGTAATGTAATAAAATACAATTACGAACTACTAGCTGTGCTGTTCTTGACATATTTCGCCTGATAAAATGTTGATTTAGAAATTATAACTGTTCTCATTATTTCCGGAGATGTTTTGGTCACCACAGTCTGTTGCAAATCTATTTTAGCTTCGATCTCATTCAGCACCGAGCTCTCTGCATATTTTAACAGAACGTCCGTACAATGAATACGGTTAACTTTGATTTCGACTGACAATATATTTATTCTGAACGCCGCGCTGTCATAAGCAGTTTAACTTACGTAAAAAATAGTTTAGTTAAAGTAGCATTTTACATTTCAAAAGGTCGAATAGTTCGGATTTCTGGCAAGGTTATAAAGTATAATAATAATAATAATAATAATTCTTTATTGTGAACTGTAAGTAGGTCGTAAAAATGGATAGGTACTATTATATGTGCTACAGTTTACCAATCAGGCGTACAATATGTAATTATCTATAATTAAATATGTTCACTTCGGAGTGGAAGGAAAAAAACCCTAAAATATTACGTTTTAGACGTAGGTATTAACAAAATAATAATTAGTACTATTATCTACAAATTTAGTAAATTTCCATTACTATATATAAATCAAATGTCAGTTTATTTTTAAATTAAAATGTCAATGTGAAATTATTAGGCTATCTACGGTTTGTCAGATTTAGAGCTAGAATTAAATATAAATCTTTAAAGTTGAAAATGTTGGAGAATTACAATAAAAATATGTTATATTATTTATTTGTCAGTATCGTTTAAAAAGTCGTTCACGCTGTAATAGCATTTATTTTTGAGCCAGTGCTTTAATGTCTGTTTGAATCCTGGTTGTTGCATTTATTTGATGTTTTGTGGAATAGCGTTAAAATATTTAACTAAACAGAACTCAGGTCCCTTTTTACACATTTCTGTCCTCACTGAGGGACAATTTATGAGGTTTCTATTCCTCGTAGCCCTTGAATGTACATCTCTTCGTAAGGAGTAGATATCGGGATTATTTTTAATGAATTCACAACATTCCAATATATACAGATAGTGCACAGTCAACATAGGCATGCTAACGAAGATATACATAGGCACCTGAATATTATTTTGTTTAGTTTTCAACCTCCCCATACCGCTGTAAGCACCGCCTTATTGGAAAAATGACGGCAAAAACAGTTTTTGCACAATATACCTCTATTGTAAAATAATCGTAGTGAATATTATATAGGGGGAAAATCTCGGCATTTATTCCTTTCGGCGTTTTTCGACAAATGAAAATTTCCGTGTTACACACGCCTGTGAGCGAGCGGTTCAGGCTAGGCGCAGGCTTCCTCATACCGCTATACTTCGTGAATAACTGGATTTATCTGTCCAAAAAACGGTTAATTGAGTAATGTGCACTATTTTCCTTTCTATAATATTTACTCAGGTTATTTTAGTCTAAGTCATACTGGAAGAGATATGTTGTGGGAAAAGGGGCTTTGATCACTATTTTTCCAAAATGGCTTCGCGAGCGGTGGTGCGGGAGGGTCAAAACCACATCTTATTCAGAAGCTCTAACTTATAACCGTGGCGAAATCAGAAGTACCTACCCGATCTTTTGCAAGGTAAACCTCTTTTTTGACTAGTTCACTGGACTAAAATAGCAAATCGTAGATTCATCATCATTCATCAATCATTCATCAATCATAGGCATTATGAGAAACTTCCCTGGACGACGTCACTCAGATTCGATCGATCGAGCAAAAAAGTCATGAACTCGGAATTTTTAATAGAGAAAATACCACTGGTGCAGCCTGTTTTTACACGAATAGCCACAAAAAAAGAATGTAATTTGTTTAGGATTCATGTATGTATGTTTCCGTGTCTTTATTCCACCATAACTTCTAAACGCTTGAACCGATTTAGAAGTGTGTGGTGTTAGGATAGCTATGTCATCCCGAGTGTCATATGGTACGTACGACGACCCACTGTTCTCATATAAGGAAAAAGCAGAGTCTTCGATATAAATATTTTGACAGTCGTCATTCGATAGTTTTTTTGTTTTCATAAATATGCTTCTCACGGCCACCAGGAATAAAACATGTAGAGCCAGTAACGAGTAAAAGTTTTTGGAATATAAATTTAGCAAAATAAATTATGTAAAATTATTTATTATTACACTCCACAAAATATTATCAATGTTTTTGTGACAGTATTTGGTTTTTACGATTTTATTCTATTCTGACATTTCGAAAAATTTTCAAATTACGTAATCGTAGTCGGAAAAAAACAGTATGTGCTAAGGATGAAACCCCAGTATTTTTCTGAAGAATAGTTCATTTATTACACTACTTCCCAACCAAAAGGAGTGCAATGCGTTCAGGGTTCATGTATATATGTTTTCCGTTTCTTTATTCCACCATAACTTTTAAACGTTTGAACCGATTTAGAAAAATGTAGTATCGTTAGCATCGTTATATAATTCCAGGTGTCATAGTTTTTGATTTTTTTTAATTGTTGTTCCTGCTTAAAAATTATGTTATTATGTAATTAAAATAAAAAGAACTTAACATGCATATTGTTGTATATATATAGTAGTTACAAGCAAACTATAATAATAGGTAATTAAAAATTTAGATTAGTACTAAACAGCCTTAAAAGAACTTCCTTACATTGTCATTAATCGACTATAAGCGATAGATAATAAAATACATTTTTTTCTATTTAAATAATTGCTATATAAATAATGTAATTAGGTGTATGTATAAATTTATATATTATATAAGGGAAATAATAATATACAAGTATATTACATTTTAATTTCAGTTTCAAATTTCGTGCACACATTAAAATTCTGAAATGAAATATAAAAGAATCTACCCTATATTATCCTAGCGGGGTAGTTTTTGTGAATATACCTTTTTTGCTACTTTCTGTAAAAAAAAAAATAAGTAAAAAAAATGGTTTAAGTTGTCACAGTTTTCGTTATATTGATAAGGACCAAATATTATTCCAGAAGCTTTGGATCGAGAAATTCAGAATCGGTTGATAAAACAAATATTCGTCCACAGTTACAAATAATACTATATAAAGAGGAAGTCGTTTGCTATTCTCGGCCATCGTCCCAGTTTTCGCCGCGCCGAGAGCGTCTGGCCAATTTTAATGAAACGCCTTCAGAATGAATATCTCGGTGGCCGCGGTCGGGAAAGTGTTGAATTTAACCAGGTCAAAAAGTACGGATGCAGCCGTAATATTCCGCTTGAATAATGCATTTTTTCGCGGATACGACACTACGTGTTTGGATTCGCAAAAAAATGTCGCAAAGAAAATCGCCAGATCTGGCAGAAATATCGTTAGAGCCAACTAGGGATGTCGACGGTTCAGCGGGCGAGCCCGTCACCTCAGGAAGTTTTAACGATTAGTCGTTCTGTCTCCCTGGAGTGAGCGCAGAAGACTTGAGGACAAAACAGTCCACCATCTAGCTACGCCACAAGCCCGTAAGAGGCCAACGCCTTAACCGCGAGATAGCCAGGAGTGTTACCCGGCGGGCTTACACTCACGCCCTTACTTCCATTTGTGACCAGATTACTCCAGTCTCTCGATTGGTTACGAGTTCGAGGTCGCTTGTGCGGTCCTCTCCCTTACGAAGCGGTGAAACGGTGTTTACCGAATCTATCGCGGACCACAGCGTCCTTTGCCCAGCTGTTCACCCAGGATTGGATAACCGACGGTCGTTTCAAGAGCAGTCGCCGTAAGGTCCGCAACCACCTCAACCACCCCCGCTCTATAGGAAACAGTACTGCTTCCAGACTCCCCCGACTGTTAGTCAGAGTGCACAGTCGATTGGCTTACGCCGCACGGTGCGCAGACCGTCCAGGAGCGCCAGAAGGTTGATTCCCAGGGGAAAGTGACCCTAAGGCCAGAGTCCTACCCTTGCACTTCATGCGTGGAGGCCGTCGGATAGGTGTTGACCCGTGAGTGTCACCAACCCTGAACAGAATGGCGGTGGGGGGGGGGCGAAACCTATTGTTAGAGGGTGGTGCAAGGGGGGGGGGGGGGGGAGTTTCCAGACAAAATTCAAAAAATTCATTGAGCAACAAATTAATATAGTTTTAATCTTGAAATTTGACTATCAATAGAGTTTAGATGAACTCTATCTTGGATTATTTGTTTGTTTGTTTGCTACTTCTACCCTTTATTGTGAAGACTTCGGCCTTTGGGATGATTCTACGACTACCTCATTTTTAATTGGCAAATAGGGTTGCTCTTTTAATCGTTTCTGCATAATCGTAGTGCACCGAAGTGTATTAGCGGGGACTACACTGAGAAAAGTATAACGATGTAATACAAAGAAATACGCATTTTCAATAGGAATTGCGTATATAACGCTGACTGTGGTCCATACGTATGAATTAACATGACGCGTAACGATGTACGCGTGACGGTAGTTACCGTGCCGTAATGTTAAAAAATAATGTTATTTCATTACGCCGCGACCTTAGGATCTCGCTTCTAACATGACAGCATGTAGCAGTATACGTACGGTTATATTCGGATACATGAATCATGTTGAAACTATGGTATACTATTATTTCCGTATTAACCGTAAGAAAAATGTTGATACATATAATCGATTAATGAAGTTTCAACATTTTTTTTTTGTAATTGAACAAAGTACGATTGAAACATCGTTATTCTGTATTAAACTGTAATAACAAAGTAGTAATGTAAGAAGAAATCCAATATTTTTCTTAGTGTAGTTCGTGCACTAGCTTATCTAGAGTATATAATAGAGTTTTAGGTCAAGCTTCTCGCCAAAGTGGCTCATGGTCATTTCCAATCGTACAACTCGGAATTAAGTCATCGCGGTCTCCATCTTGCATCGATACAGCCCTATGTCTACCCGTTGCCTACTTAACATTTAAAATAAGGCAATGCACAACAGCCCCTCTGCTGTATTATGTAAACGGTCGAATTTATTGCTAAGATAAAAGCCGTTCCACCTCGGGGCGAGGAGACGCAGTGACTTACGGTATTTTGTAATAATTCCCACCTCCAAAAGTGGGGAATGGCCAACGGCGTTGGGTCGAAACCCTCCCCTCGAACCCTTGTACCTTGTCAAGAAGTAATGGCAATAAGTCTTTCTCTGACGGCCGTTCTGTCTCCTCGGTTGAGCTGTCTGAGACACTTGTATATGTACACTAGAGGCACGCACAGGCTGATGTTAATTATATTATGAAGCTTCACTGTATGGAATACTTGCCTCCTAATTCTATTGTGAAGCTTCCCTGTATTTGCCTGAGTGTCGGTTTCTCCTTGGAATTTGTACTTTGGGCGCTCCTGGACGGTTTGTGCACCGTCGTCCAATCGATTGTGCATTCCGACAGATAACCGGGGGAGTCTGGAAACGGCTTTTTTCTATAGAGCGAGGCTGATTGTTAACCTTATGACATCCGCTCTTGAACGACTAATCGGCTACCCTATCTCGGGCGAACATCCGGGACAAAAACGCCGTGGTCCGCGATATATTAGGTTAATTGCGAATCAGCGCTAATATAAGGTAGAGGACTGCGCATGCGAGCCCGGACACGCAACCAGGCGGGAGGTCGGAGATATTTTTCCAAAACTTGTAGTAAGCCGCGAGTTCTGACCGCTGGGTGCACATTCGCGGGAGACAGAACGATCAATAACGTTAAATCGTCCTGGGTGATGGGTTCGCCCGTTGTAGTTGACACCTCCAAGTGTATTGAGTCTCTGGTCTTTATTTATAAACTGTTATCGCGCGTTCCTTGTATTTTAAAATACTGTTTCTGGAATAACTAAACGACGATGATGTGATGATGATGATCATGATGATAACTTAGAAAAGAATCCACAAGAGCTTCTCGAAATTCTACTATCGTTTTTGTCTGATCTGGATTATCTTTGCGGTACAAAATATAAGCATTGCCACGGTTGTATGGAATAATAGTTCGGTAGCATCTTTATGTTAAGACACCCGCGATACACACAGCCCTAAGGCGCTACACACACAACGGACGTAAGACTAGGACACGTCGCGGACGCGAAGTCCATTTAAAGAACTTTTATACAAAATGTTTAGAAAAGACGCGACGCAAAAAATACCGAAAAGACAGGGTGCAGACGGGGCGCAGACACGTTTCTTCCCGTCTGCGCCCTGTCCGAGTCTTACGTCTGTTGTGTGTGGCTAGGTGATGGCGGGTTATCAAAACGTGATGCTGATGATGATGATGGTGGACTCCCATGGTGGGTGGAGGATGGTGATGATGCTGAAAATATGATGGCTTCCTAAGAATGTTTCGTGTGTGTCGCGGGCGGTACACTTGGCGATGGACGTGTTAATTCGGTCATAAAACATTCTCGTAAATAGACAACATGAATTGTCATGGCTTTAACTTAGCACTAAATGACAGCCGGTTCAGCGTAACATGCAAAAGCGAAAGGCTCTCGCACTGTCGGAATAACTACGTGGGCGCGCAAACCGCACGCACCGGTAATAGACTAGAAGCTCCTTGTAGTGCATTCTACGTTAACGGACACACGAATAACGAAACAAACATCACCTCGGGCGGTAGGGGTGGGGGTTGGGGGGGGGGGGGAGAGGTAAGCATTAAGACGCGCCAAAACAATAAATGTTAGACAAATAGTTAAATAATCTAAAATATTATTTAATAATCTCTTATATCTTATGAGTAATACGCGGAGAAATATTGTTAATAAAGATCTAAAATTTCATATCATTAAAAATTTATTTAATAATCTCTTATATATTATGAGTAGGCGGAGAAATATTGATAACAAGTAAATATATATAAAAAAATAGAAAAAACACACAAGTGTTTAATCCAACTATGCCAATTCCACGAAACACGAAGGTACAGAAAGTGTTACAGAATTTTTATTACGGGTTTTTATGGAATATTTGAGGTTCATGTATTTATTCATATAGATAGATACATGTATATTTCCGGAATGTACTTAATCAGACCTTTCATTTGACACTAAACACGATACATGTATATTAATTTATTTACATTTAGACATTTAGACAACTACTTATTTGATATTTTTAAATATTTACTCAAATATTTTATACTGCAGGTACAAGTACAAGTACCTCAGCAAGTACAAGTACCTCGGCTGATTCAGTTACAACTTTTGTATCTGGCAGAGTTACAAGATAATCAAGATTCTCTGAAATTATATTAAAATGCAGATTCTCTGGAATTATATTCCAATCAAATATATTAAAATGGATAAAAACACGACTGCCGTTACAGAAAGTGAACTATTGTATTTATAGTTATTTTTGTTACAGTTTTTTATGAAATATTTGTGGTCTATGTATTTAGACATATAAATAGATAGATGTTTATTTCCGGAATGTACTTAACGAGTCCTTTCATTTGACACTAAACACGATATATTTATGTAAATTTATTGACATTTGGACATTTAGTCATTTAGACAACTACATATTTAATATTTGGACAGTTAAGGTACCCTATGACATCCGGGAAGACATAACGATTCTAACAGTACTACACACTTCTAAATCGTTTCAAGTGTTTAGAAGTAATGGTGGAATAGAGAAACGGAAAACATACATAGATGAACGCTGAACACATTACACTCCTTTTTTGTTGGGCAGTCGTGTAAAAATGAGCCAAAATGTTAAGTCGATGAACCCTCTTAAGGAGTTTATTAAATCAGTTTTCGTTAGTTTTTCAGTAAAATTTAGCAAATAAATTAAAGTCGGAAAAATTTTTTTACGAATTTTTATGAAAATGTTATTGGAATGGACTTTTAATGGGAAACGTGCATATTCTAATATGGTTTTATGTCATTTAAAACGTTTTTCCCCTCATTGTTTAAATAGGTTACCTATGTCGATAAATGTTCTAAATATGTGATACTTTTTCACTGATTTCCACCACGTAATTGTCGTAGTGTTTAGGAATTTAACAAAATTACACAATATACGCATACACAATAAGTTATGTAAATCGTAACATTAAGAGTCACAATTATTGTGACTCTTCGAAAGGACGGTTTTTGGGTTTACATGGTGCCGACCCTTAAAATAATCTATCAAGAGTCAAACTCGCAAAGTTCTACGTCAAGTTTCTTTCTTTCTTTCTTTTTTCACTTGTAACTTTATTTGTATTATATGATTATATAATGGAATTGCATTTTATTTATTTTATTATCTTTAATAATTTTTTAATATTATTATTTGTTTTTTTTTTGAAAGACCACATTTTAGGGAAATTTAGTGTTATTCGCATTTTACTAAAACTTGTACATAATTAATTGTAATATTAGAGTCCTGTCCACCCTAGAACGGGCTAGTCCCAGTTGGGTGACAGAATCAAATAATCAAAAGGTTAAGGTTTTGCCAATCGGTTCCTGTTATTTTTGTAAGCAAATCAATGTTTTAGTAAATAATTCTTAAATAAATAATTAAATAAATAAATGAGATCCTGAAAAATTGAAGTCTGCTTCCCTATACCACAGTATACCAAACACGAGCTTTACTGTCGAGCTACAGGGCACTGCGGAAAGAAAGTGCGAGGAATGTGGGCAGAGGGGTAACGTCCCGACGAACGCCTTTGGTTAGCATTACTCGCAGGTAAAGGTTGGTGACTTTTCGAGCGTTTGGCGTCATGGACATCTGGCGACCATATTCGAGCCGTGACGTATTTGCTTTGATTTCAATTTTGTTCTAAGAGAAGCTAAGGTCTGGTATACTGTGCCTATACTAATTTAATTACGTCAAAATCAGCTACAATTTCATCCTCGACTCTCGATGAACGCTTGAGTCAACTTTTTATTCGGTTTCATAAGTTTTGCATTGATCCATTTGTTTCGATTATCAAGTTACTACTGCTGATAAAAAATAAAGTAAGTTGTATGCAGACGCATATACACTATACCGGAAACAGCAAAAATACAAGAGAAAAGTGCTATAAGGATATGCTATTTAAAACTTTTATAAAACTTGTCATCATAGTCTGATAATACATTATTTTGACAGAAAACATGGTATTAAATCAATGCATATAACATATATTATATTAAACTGGGTGGTACCTACGCTTTAAACTAGTTAGAGCATTAAGTCAACAGTTGGATGTTCACCTCAACCACACATTTTGCACATGTGACATTATGCAAATGACAAGGTGAAAAGTTTGTTTGTTTGAAATTTCACAATGGGCGTGTTTATTATCATATGACAATCCCTTACAACCAACCCTGCTATGATCTGTTTATATGCACGTATGCGTGTAACATTTGTGTAAGTAAGTGTCTTGTTATTGCATTCGATCGACATAATTGAAATGCAATTAAGTTTATTTTATCCCAACTGAAAATGGTGACCCAGCCGGGAATCAAACTCGGAACCTCACAAAGTAAGATCAGGCGACTTGACCACTATGCTACCGGGCCATGTAGTCTAAAAGTCTTAAGTACGCGGTAGTCTGAAATGAAAGAAGCGTGATTCAGAACATTGCACTGTGCCACCCTGTTCGTGTGCCCGACGACTATGTAAACTACATTAGACCTCCGGTCTGCGGCATAACGTATGCATGGCGCTATTTAACGGCGAGTGTTAATGAACTTGGCGGGATGCGAACATATGCAAAGATACCCGACCCAACAACGGCCCGACATCCACATCCACTTCGGTCCAGGGTTCAAACGACGCGGCTGCAAAACGCAGAATAATGCGAATGAATGTGAACTGCACGTGGTCGCCATCATGTAAATCCGAAAACCATCACATCTAAGATCACAATCGCTGAAATAATGCGTTATATGTAACTTTAAAATATTACTGCTTGGTAGACAATGTGAAATCGAAGACTATCGCGGTTGTTTGACATTAAAAATAAGATTAAACGGATTTACCGCTTGAAATTTGTAGCCCCCTTCGGAGATCTTGCCACCCTGGAGATTCTGCGATTGCAACGTCGCCGAAACGTCGTGTGCTACAAAGTTCACGCGGTAAATCCGTTTTGTCCTATTTATAATCGGTAGTTAAAGGTCTAACATACATTCTGATTGAAATTTCATTTTGTTAAACTCCTAAATACTATGAGACTGTCGTGATGAAAATCTGTAGAAGAGTTAAAAATGCTTTAGCTGGGGTAATATTCTCACCCACTTAAGATATTTGTCTACAACCGTAACCTTTTTAATCCCAAGTCGAAGGACGTTTTAAATTAATTAAAAATCTTTCAGATGCTACAAGTTTCCCATTGAAATTTTACTGAAAAACAAACAAAGTCTAAACGATTCTAACTGTTTTAGAGGATTTATAGACTTAATTGACACAAGGATAACTATGTTGTTTTACATAGATATTTTTCCATAGTTATTACTCGTAAGATATGGGACATTAATAAATAAAACTTTACTCACATGACACTTTAGACCTTTCTACAACCTATTTGTATAACATTTATAGTAAAAACATTTGTAATTTCGCAGGTACGTGGCTTCTTCGGTTTTGGGATGTGTTGTTTTGACGTATACGCGTGTACCCCCCATTAAACTTTAGCAAAATAAATTATATCAATTAAACAATACTACTAACACTATGTTCAATAAGAAATTTTGAAGGTTAGAATTGGCAACACCGTGGTGCCGAAGTTGACGGAACCGATGCGTAGTTGTCGTGTACGCGTTGCCATTTAGTAATCATGGAACATTGGAAGGGTAACAATATTTGGGTTCAATACTAAGCAACGATGGCAAAATTGACAACGATGTTACTCATAGATCTACAACAGGATGGATGAAGTGGAGACAACTAACAGGCGGTATGATTGACAGAAAAATGCCCCTTATGATCAAAGGGCAAATATATAAGACAGCCATTAGACCTGCAGTCTTGTGTGGATCAGAATGTTGCGCGACTAACAAATAAAATCTTAATAAACTACAAACAACAAACATGCGTATGCTACGCTGGTCAGCGGGTGTCCAACTATTGGACAAAATCCGAAACGAGTACATAAGGAGAAGTTTTAAAGTCGCTCCGATAATTGATAAAGTCATAGAAAGACGCTTACGGTGGTACGGTCTCGTCCAGCGACGCCCAGATGATCACATGGTGGAGCTTGCCATTGACCTGCCAACGACGAAACGTGCTCGTGGAAGAACACCCGCCAACTGGTTGACGACGGTCCAAAGAGACCTAAGAGAAGCTCAACTCGATGCCGACACAGCACAAGATCGTGCTCAGTGGCGGAGAAGGACAAGGAAGGCCGACCCCAAGTAAATGGAACAGAGTCTAGGAAGAAGAAGAAGAAGGAGCATTGGAGGGATGCGGAATGTGCTATGGCTGTGAGAGCATTTTTTAAGCAGGGTGATAGTGTGACTGCTTCGCAAAGGGTATTTCGATAGCATTATCAGCTATGACGTGACGTCATGGACGTGTCCAGTCTGCTCATGCGAATACAACGTACAGTCTGCGCGCGAGCTCCGAAGAATCGGGAGCTGGCGAAGAGGGCGGATTACGCCGCCCCCGACCGTCGATCCACACCCCGCGCTCTCCCAGTACTGGGAGAGTGCGGGGTATGAAGCGACGTTCGGGGGTGGCGTATTTCAAAATCGTGTTGTGCGTTGTATTTCAAAATCATATGTGTTTTTATTTTTTCTTTTAAATGATGTAAACTGCACGGACTATATTTTTGCCAAGAAATGTCATTTGTACGTCCTTTTGTATTGTTGGCCTAAAAAATAATCGTTCGATATTTAGCAGTAATCCCTGGATTTAGCGCTTTCTGGAGCTATTTGATGCTGCTGACAGCACATTTTTTTGACAGCACTGCCAGGCACTGGTCGGTATTTTTATCAATTTGTGCGGTTGACCATTTACTGTTTCCCTGCGCAACTCTGTACGTAGTAGAAAGAAGCGACTTCGACAAATTTGGAAAAAGGAAACCGTGAAAACGTATCAATCAATCATCGCGTGCGTATGGTGAACGAAAAAGACATCAATATCCGTTAAAAATATCTCGCCGATATTCAGCAGTCGCATAATGAAGCTTTCGAGGCGTGCATATATCGCGGTGGATACGCGAAGATCTGGTAAACCAAATAGAAGACCCCCGTGTGCGATATATGAAGCACGAAATTGAAGGCGTGACATTGTCGCAAATGGTCATTTAGGGATTTCATTCAACGGCCCGCTCCGCCGCCATTGCCAGCAGCTCTGGCGGTTTTATTGAAAGTGTCTCTTTTGCGAAGCGTTTCGCGCCATTACGGAGTGGCAGCGGCGCCATTGAAATGCGACGAATTGCTGTCTGACTGCGAAAGCGTCGCGTTAGCCCGGTGCAAATTTACCAAAAAGACACACTGCTAACCGTCAATGCTGGATAAAGGTTTGAATTCAAAGTATCGGAGAATTAGAATGCCCACTTTTTTACGCTGATGACCTTAAAATGTTTAGAAGATTCTCCGGTCTTTCTGACAGAGACAGTCTTTCTGACAGGACAGTGACAAAATTCAAAACGACATTGAACATGTGGTTTTGTATAAATAGGTTTTGCAAACATTCTTTCGTGTATTTACTGTATGTAAGTTTACTGCAAAAAAAATAAAAATAACATCAGTCGAAAAGATGCGAAGAAATTTTAGGGGCTCTCTAGACGATCAAGCATGCTTATCAAGCATCGCGTCCCAGGCTGGGAGGGGATCGTAAACCGCAGGAAATATGCAGATATTTTTTTTTTATATATTTACGAAAAATGCCTAATTTTGTAGCTTTATACCAGGGAGTCACGTCATTCATCAATCAATTACGTCTAATTAACGTGACTCACTGGTATAAACTACAAAATTATGCATTTTTGGTAGGAAATACAAAAAAATATTTGCATATTTCCTGCGGTTTACGATCCCCTCCCTGCCCGCGACACGAAGCTTGTCAAGCATGCTTGATCGTCTAGAGAGCTCCTAAGCCACTTGGTATACATTTTGCACATTTCTGTCTCAATTATAGTGTTTATCCATGGCCCCACTTCATGTCCACTTTGTCCCACACGTCAAATCATTGACTCATATCTATACCGCTTTGAAAGCGTCATTGCCAGACAATTATTTTCATCCAATGAGATTTGACATGGCTTGTATACCTGAAAAATATTAAAAATAAAATCGGATCCAATGTTGTACCCTGTACTAAAAGATACTCCATAATTTGTTAGTATTCATATGTTTCGCTTGTCTAATTTTACCTGTTGCATGTTGTCGTGTTATGTGGCCATTATGGTATCAAAATACCATGTTGTCATGTTTAAGGCCACTTATTTTTTATACATTTTTTTGTGATGCGGTATTGCATTAAACACTTTAAATAGATCCAGAAAAGCACAAAGAACAGAAAATTCACATGTTGATATATGTTTCGAGTATGTGGCGAGGTATAACTTGCTAGGACGGGAGCAAAGGGAACGTTATACGGCCTTGCTGTGGCGTACCAAAAAGCCTTGCAAACCTAATGCTCAAACAAATGTGTTTAGAACAATCCGTCAACCACTGGAACAACACGCCAGGGTTGAATCATTCCAAAGCGCTTATTAACCCCTCAAGCCCCGAATGGGCGATATCGGCCACAACACGATTCAGCATGACGGCCCCGTTTTAATTTTATTTTAATTTAATTTGTTCTATTTTATTATGTTTTATTATGTTAATATGTTTCATTTTAATTATGGGTACAGTGGTTTGACAGTAATTAATGTTTTGGTGAGACAGTGGCGTAATTCAATTTTTTTACTAATTTTTACTATTTTTTTTGGGAGAGCAACTTGTTAATCGGCTGAGGGGCCGAGACCTAACCGTAAGACGATCCGTGGGGTCCTATCGCTAAAAAGGAACAATCTACGCATACTGGTGAGGGCGCTCACGGGGCATTGTGGCATGAACAAACACATGTTCAACCTCAAGCTCAGAGACACAAAAATGTGCAGGTTCTGCCAAGGGGCAGAGGAAACTCCCCAGCACCTCATGTGCGAGTGTGGCCCGCTGATGCGTAAAAGATACACCCACTTGGGTGGTCACTACCTCCAACCTGAGGAGGTAAAACAACTGGCGCCAAAAGCCTGCTGCGGTTCTTAAATGACACGAGGCTTAGCGCAGAACTATAGTAGGTGGCGAACACAATAGATCAGCAATGGTCGCAGTGTTACAAGGCTCATAAAGACCTTAGAAAAGCCCCACTCAACAAATAAAATAAAATAATGTGGCTCAAGATTTCAAATTTCAACAGCCTGTGAAATTACTCTTTCATTTCTTTATCTGCGCGTATTCAATTCAATTCTTTATTTAGAAATCATAGAGTATTAAATACACAGTAAATTGCATTATAAAACTATAGATGACTAAAAATAAAACCGATTACGGATTTCAATAAAATTATAGGAATTTTGTTGAACTACTTAATAAAACTAAAATACCTAAAATTTTATTACTACATAAGAAGCTTGCGTTTAGGATGTGTGTGTGTGTGTGTGTGTATATGTGTGAGTGTGTTGAGTGTGTGGGTGTGGCGTGTAAGTGCATATAATAGTAATAAGAGCGTATATAAAGCATAATAAAAGTAATAATCATGAATAAAATAGCTAAAAATAGACAGTTTTTGTATTGGCTAGGTTTTCGGAGTATTTGTAAGTGGTTTTGGAATTATTAAATATATCAATACTATTTAAGTGAGTGTTGTAAAGCTCACAGCAGCGCGTGAGTACTCCATTTCTGGATCAATTAATGTTAAACCGTGGCAATCGAAAAAGATGCAATTGGCGCGTGTTTTTCATTGGGGCGTTAATATTGATCTCGCCCACCAGGTTATTGCAGTCAAATATGCCATGCATTATTTTCACATTGCGTCGACATGATAGATATTTAAATGTATATTAAATGAAACACATTTTATAAAAACAAATATATTATTTAATAGCTGCTCGCATAAGTCTGTCCATTTATCTGCCGATTATGGTATCAAATTATTAATCAATCAATCAAGAAATAGAAGATTCGCCTCTAAAGCAACCAAGACGCCCGTCTTG
Source organism: Micropterix aruncella (assembly GCA_944548615.1). NCBI lineage: Eukaryota > Metazoa > Arthropoda > Insecta > Lepidoptera > Micropterigidae > Micropterix > Micropterix aruncella. The sequence goes on from OX155962.1 coordinate 5,309,183, forward strand.
CTTGCTTTCGTTATATGGAATAGGGTACCTAGTTTGTTTTGGAGCAAATGAAGCGAAGACATTTCGCTTCGGCTGGAATTTAAAGCCATAATGATTTCTCATGCCTCTAAAAATATCCTCTTTCGCGCGTCCAGAGGCAAAGATGTCGAGCGACACGCCAAATTATCCTGTCGCTCTTTGACCGAGTCATTACTCTCGGATGTGCAACGGCGACGTCGGTTGAGGCGTTGTACGCTGGTGCCATTATTATCTAAGGAATTCCTGCAGAGTTACAAGGAACGTTCTTGCTCTGGAGACTTACAGTATCTTCTTCTTTGTTTTGACGTGGAATGTCAGAGAGCTATTTATTTATTTAATTAATTAATTTAACAACGTATTTACAATGCATATGTATCACTAATATCCATATCAATAAAAAAGTATTTATATTTTTAAAATTTAAATTAAAATTGAACACGGCCGATATGAGCATTAATATGTATGTACTGTTGCTGCCTAACTAAGTGCCAGGGCTTGTTCCAAAGCAGCGAGCTCTCTAATAAAAGAAGAAAAAAGAAATATATGTTACCGTCACCATTACAAATTATAACTAATAATCACTAACTAATAAATACAGAAAATAAATAATCGTGTTAAATAAAATAAAATAAAATGTCAAATAATATTAAACAATGGTAACCAATATTAATGAATAAGTAATAGTAATCAAACAGTCAGCGAAAATAATAAGATTTATCAAGGATAACATTTAATGTTTGAAACTGTCTGGATATATTAATTTGAGGATATTTTTCAGGTCGTCATGTTTCTTTCAACCGGGAATCAATTTTGGCTTTAAAAGAAGACTTAGGCACATACATCTTTAAACCGTCGTCTAGCGTATTAGATATCCTGGGGGTTATGTATACAAAATGCCTCTGCCCAAAAGTGGTCTGCATTCGAAGGACGTCGAAATGTATACCTCGAGATTGCCGCGTGCAGATTCTTTGCTGAGTTGTTAGTGCGGTCTCTAAATTAGTTTGATACTCACAGACAGAGCGCCGCTTTCACGAAGAGTTGTGGTACGTCTAGCACGTTGTATTCTCTGTAGAGATCATACGAGTTATAATACTTTATATTACGATGTCACGCACCATAGTTGGGAAGTTGTAGGAGTTCGTGGAGGACACTGTGCCGGATCGTCCCAAAGACATAATAATATTTACCTCAAAACAAAAGCGAAAACGTGGAAAAGTCATTGGACTGGATAAGTATTTCCCATCACAGTTCCTCCTCAGCGTCAACCGGAGTATCATCGAGGTACTCCTTCTGGACATGGCGGGAAAAACCAATCAATATCCACCGTCACCGCGCGAACATCGATCAGTCTTCCCCGTATCACGTTTTCTGCTCCCTTTATGATCCTTTACAAAATCTATTCATTCTTCGATTCGTTTGGGAAAATGCCACAAGATGGCATTAGTATCTCATTTTGACAAAAAAAAATACATTTTACCTTTTCTGTTTTACTTTCCTGGCCAACAACTGACGAAAAGGGAAAGTTTTGTGATCGCGCTGAAAAATTGTTTTCGAGATGAAGACGGAAATAACCAGACGGAATAACCCTCTGAGACGATTAAGACTATTTCCAGATTGAAGTATGTCTGTGTGTCTGTCTGTCTGTGTGTCTGGGTGTCTGTATTCATCCACGATAGCGCCCAAACGCTTCATCCGATTGAGCCGAAATTTTGCATGCAGGCATCATTTCATCATGGCAAGAGTTTAAAAGAGCTTGTAGCTGAAATAGAGACTTAAAATTTGGTAAACGTATGCATTGTTAGGCTGAAATCATTTTGGTTGGAATATCTCATATACAAGCTGCGTTAATAATATTTAAATTCCGCCATAAAGATTGATTAAATATTAACGCTATTTGTTGGCGCTTGGCGCAACCTCGACCTTAGCCAAGAAACGAACCGCGCCGCCCGAGGCCGTCGCAAAGGAACCCAACCGGGTTCGTCCGCCGGCCGAGAGACGGCGTTCATTGATTTTATATATATATATATGAAATTAATATTCAAATGAAATTAATACTCAGATGAAATCAGTTTCACGAAATTTAAAACGTAGACTCCTGAAGGGTCAAGTGAGCGGCGTGGATTCATAGAAAGGGATCATTGCATTAGGGTGGCTAACGGGCCGTTTTTAAGCGATGGTGACCTCGGGCGATTGACTTGACATTAATATTCAGATGAAACTAGTCCTTGGCTACTTGCCGGGAGAGTCTTGGGGTGACACAACCTATTTTTTAAAGTGCGAATGAGTGTCTATATCAATATGGTCGCCCACTGTACGTCGGATTTTGCCTTATTTTTGCGCCGTATTTCGTCCGGTATTAATTTAGTAGGATTGTCAGTGCGTGCGCCTAGATAAACGCGAGCTTTTTTCGGGCTGAAAAGCTGACACAAATAACACCCGTGTCACATCAGCGCTCGCGAAATTACGCCGACGAGGGCGCGCGGGCGGTTAAACGGGACTGACCCTTCGGGCGAGACGGCGACCGGACATTTTGGCGAATCATCGCGATCGGACTGCGCTCGGAGTTGTCAGCGCTCTGAGCTTCCGGGGATGACGGCTTGTTAGTGTTGCCGGCGAAAGAGGCTTTCTTATTGAAAAAAGGTTAGCGTCAGAGATTTAGTATGAAAATATAGAGGACGCATATGAGGCGCGATGTGAAGCCCGCTCGACGGGCATACGTTGGAAGAAGCATTTTATTTTTATAAATGTGATACGGCTACGGATTTTTACGTTCGGACGATAATATAGCGGCCGTATCACGTACGTTCGTATATGTAGGGCGGTTAAGGTTGAAAATATCAATAGTGGAGGAACAAGAAAGGTATGTGCACATGCACATTAAGAAAAATTATATCCTGTAAGCGATAGAATTTTTCCCGTAGTTCGTATTTGTTGGTTTTTATGTAATAGTGCTAATTATTATACATTCGGATATCGTGGACATGTTTTAATGATGTATAACGAAACCTCCTAACCTGTACATAAAAGAAGTTGGACAAATAATGATGTGATTCTAAAATTTTTAAAATTCCGAGTCATAATAGTGATTTCTATTCCTATTCTTTCTTTGTCCGTGGTGCAAGACTCTGGAACGATCTCCCAGCAAATATACGAAACTCGCCTTCTTTACCATCGTTTAAGACTCACCTTAAGGATTACTACCTTTCTAAGAAGTAACCAGCTCTTCCCTTTCTCTCCTGTTTCTCTCCCAATTTCCTCTCCTCGAGCTTTTATAGTTTTAAATTCTTCCACTTGTCTGTATGTTATGTAATAATCTTTATTTTCTCAATGCGCGCGTATACCACTGTGTTTAGGTTAGTTGTAAGACATTGCCATGTGGCAATAAGCTCGCCTTTTTGTATACTAATTAAGTGCAAATAAAGAGTTTAATATTATTATTCTTGAACGAAAGTTGAGGATTGAAGAGCCTTCACTTTCGCAATCCTAGCGAGCACATCACCAGCGATGGGTAGTTATACTAATAGGTACAGATAGTGTTGTACGAGTAGTCTGTGACCGCATTCGACGTCATCGGAAAGGCGGTAGGCGTTTCGATTAGAATTCTGAACTAATTGCATTGCCAATTCGTCAGATCGTGGTCGCTGACGTGATCACAGGTCAGCGACCGGCCTAAACACAGGCAAATTAGAGCTATATAACAGTGTGTAGTCGATGTGCGTTCAGGCACAGAATATTATCTTGACTAGCACAGAAGCCACAAGCATTGATTCCAGGTATTTTTTTACTCGCGTAAAAATCATGTTCTAATCTATTGTCTGTAAAAAATTGCTGGGATCACCGTTCCACTCTTCGGTTGAATTTTGCGCTAGTTTGTATATGTGAAAATGCCTGTAAAATCGGTTTTACCTTCGTCTCCCCCTGAGAATTATTTCATATGTATTCAGTGGTCTTTCACGAAATAGAAATTTAATTTTGGGGAACCGGAATGTTACACACTGTCATATCTGATGAATATGGTGCTTGGTCGAGGACATTTGTAATGTTTTAGGTCTGGTTTTGGGTCGTGTACAAGTGTCGATATATCGAATGATGCATTATCGAATTGTATAATATCCAAGATCTGTTATTCCACAAATCTGCCCTGTTCGGGCGAACGTTTTCTCGCAGGCGCTTCATAATATCTTAAAAATAATGTTTGATGACTGTTTGCCCCTCTACACCTCAGTAAGAAATTTAGAGTGAGCAACATCCCGATAGTCAAAGAATATAGTAGTCAACATGACTTTAATTTTCGAGCGAATTTGACGTGTTTTTTTTGGGATTCAGCTCGCTATAGTATCGCTATCCCGAGGCTCGCGACTGCTTTCCATGTCAAACTCATAATCCCTGGTTTGTTCACACGTTATGCTAAGTCTCAGGAATGTAGGATCCAAATTGACAACTGACAACAAACTGTGGTAGGCAAACAAACCTTTTTAAAATTAACACTTCCCGGTGTTTATTTGACAGTGTGTACGATGGGGGATTGAAAAGTTTGCTGTCTAACCAAGATAGGAAGTACTTTTATTTTAAAGAATATTTATATTTTTCAACATTCTCGCCCCTAACTTCAGCACAATACTTCCACCTAAATTCCAACGCTATAATGCTACTTTTAAAAACATATTCGTCGAGGCCCTCAAAATAAGTACAGATTCCCCTCATCATTTGATAAAAAATATCTATCCACCCAAGTTTGTCTTTAGATTCGCAAAGAAATTCGAAGAAGAGATTGGTATCCTACGCAAACGATGTTGGAGGCCTTCGTAATATTCAGAGTTTATCTTTAGATCTTTTTATATATAGTCTAACATGATTATCCCCTTTGAATTCGAAAACACGGAGGTCATCATCTTGATGGCTTACATAATTACCTTAGTCTTCTTTGGAGGTGGAGAACCGTGTCGTCTCCGTCGTCAAAATGTTGTTTGTTATGAAGTAGTGCGGTGAACCTAGGTTTCATTCATAGTAACAAATGTTTTCAAAAACTTTGGAGGACATGCTTCAAAAAGAGCTAAATACTCTCTTGGAAGCGTGAGTACGCTTATGTTCGATAGTCAGAAGTTTTCGGCGCCCATCTTGCAGACACCTAGAGACCCATAATTCGTTGGCAATAATATTTTGTACTCGCCCATATCAAATCTCTACTATCATCTGATTCACCTACATTAGTGATGTTTGTGATTTGGGTTTCTAACTGCATTTTGTTAAATTTACAAAATCACACTGACCATTTTGTTCATCTTGCAAAATCACACTGACATGCACTATGAAAAGATAGTAAAGAAAACAATTAACAGGAGATGATTGACAGTTGGTACACCTACATTTCAATTTAGACACAATAATATGGCTATGTTGCCTGTGAGAAAAATAGGAATTTCAAATTGAGGCCGTGAACTTTACAATGCCTCTAGCATGTATTTAAATTACAACAAAAAGCAGTTGTATATTGTTGTACATTATAATCAATTTCATAAAACGACGCCTCATACAAAAAATCTAGTTTGAAGAATTCTTATTATAATTCTTTATGTTTTTCGTATGAAATATGTACGCTTCTAAAGTCACTTCTGGTTATTGAATGGTCGCTCGATATGTTTATTTTGTGGTTCAGTCAGACAGCGTCGGCGCACAGTGGGCGACTCTGATTAGAACGAATGATGAGGCGAACTGTCAAAATTTAAAAGTTAGCCATGTGATTAATATGGCAATTTATGTTCTGTGAGACGGATCTCCACGTTGAAAATGTCAGAAGTTGATTTGTATTTTGTATGTTAATGAGATGTTATAAAAACACTATACTTATCTTCATATATGTGCCTGTTGAATTTGTAATCGAAGAGGCTAGTCAGCTTTAATAAAAAGTTTTATGCCATCAACTGTCTTTTATCATTAGGGAAGATTGGCATAAAGTCTGCTATGTTCTACCAATCGAGCAGAAGGTAGGTTCTATCTTTTGGGGTATGTGATAAATGTTACAACGAGGAATGACAGAATCCGAAACAAGCCTGTAGAAAAATAAGAGCTATCTCAAAGTATAGCTAATTTCATGTAAATTAGAAATTATCACGTATAACTTCTAAACGCTTAAACCGATTTAGACGTGTGGTATTGTTAGAATCGTTATATCATCCCGAGTGTCATAGGGTACGGGCGACGAGTCCTTGCTCTCGAAGGAGAAAGCATCGTCTTCGATATAATTCGCCGTGTTACGTGTTGGTTACTCTCATTTAATGCTGTTGAATTGTCGCGTTGATTACTGCCATCATTTGAGAGTTTTTGTTTTTTTCGTTTTTCTTCGCGGCCGCCAGGAATAAAACCTGTAGGGCCAGTAACGAATACAAGATTTTGGAACATTAATTTAGCAAAATAAGTTATACAAAATGTACCTTAAATGGCCAAATATCAAGTAAGTAGTTGTCTAAATATCCAAATGTCAATAAATTAACATAAATATAGCGTGTTTAATGTCAAATGAAAGATCTAATTAAGTACATTTCGGATATATACACATATTTATATGAATGAATACATGAACCACAAATATCTCATAAAAACGTAATAAAACCAATAATAAATACAATAGTTCAATTTCTGTAGAGCCAGTCGCTTTTTATTAATTTTAATATATTTACTGTTCAACCATTTCTTCAGTAACTGCCGCCCTAAGGCAACCCCAGCGAGGATCATCGTTAGTTAAAGTTCTTCCACGCCTAAACTCAGCACACCAACATCAACCGTAGAATATGGGGGAACTTTAATCCCTAATTTATCTCGTAAGTCTTGAATACTCGATCCGTACGAAAAAAAAGCAAAGTTATTTAATTACCTTGCAAAAAATCAGTTTTTTTTGTTTTCGCCACCAAATGACCTATATTTAAAAAAATCCTGAAATTTAAATTAAAATATTCCGTTCCATTGATAGAAAGATAGATACATACATACAGGTCAAGCTATAAAAGTGTTATAAAATATAGTTTCGCCAATAAACTGAACTGTTATAAGCTGAACTAAACTCACAGATAAAGCTCGGTAGCGGAAATAGTACTAGAAGAAGAGGAAGAATATTTTCCCAATGCAACATATTGATAATAACCCCATTCTATCGCCTTTGGCATCGAATGAAGTCATCAAAAGAGCAGACGATAAATCAAATAATCGATCGTCCATTCATTAGATCTAATAAAATATCAGTCGGGCGGAAAATGCGAAAGCTCTCTCGGCTAACAGCGGAGATGATAGCATCGATATTTTATTACCTTTCTAAGCTAACAAGCCATTGTTATATGCTGGCATCGATATCGAGATTTGTCAACCGTGACATTCTGTGCCTCCAATAAAAAATCTGATTGACGTTCTGTGTTATGTACTTGTGTATGTATTACTGTATAGGATGTATTAGTGGTTTTCTTGAGAACAATGAAAAAAAATTCTGTATGTCTGTATTTCTGTATGTTTATAAAATATAAACATTTCTATAAATGTAGTTAGGTACATGTGGCGGCCATTAAAGTAGTTGCGTCGTTCTCAGGTACATATTATAAATAGGATAAAACCGAATTTACCGCGTGAAGTTTGTAGCACCCGACGTTTTGGCGATGTTGCAACCGCCGTTGTCCAGGGTCGACCCACCCCGGGTGCTACAAGCTTCGTGCGGTTAATTTGTTATTATCCTATTCAACCACCGCGTTCAACAAGTTCTTTTTTTTTTTTTTTACCCACAACGCTGGTGTTTTTTTTGTGAAACCCGCCATGTTGCCCATTAACCCCCCTACCTTTGGGTTATTATTCAAACAGTAGGTAAAAAAACGTTGGGATTTTTGATTAGATTTCTTAATAACAATACTTGTTAACAAAATATACCAGAAAACCAGAAATATAACAATATAACAATACTTGTTAATAACTTGTGTTGTCGACTACAACGGGCAAGCCCGTCACCTCAGGAAGTTTTAACGATTAGTCGTTCTATCTCCCTGGAGTGAACTTAGAAGACTTGGGACAAAAACAGTCCACCATCTAGCTACGTCACAAGCCCGTAAGAGGCCAACGCCTTAACCGCAAGATAGCCAGGAATGTTACCTGGCGGGCCGACTCTCACGCCCTTACTTCCAATTGTGACCAGATTACTCCGTTCTCTCGATTGGTTCCGAGTTCGAGGTCGCTTGCGCGGTCCTCTCCCTTACGAAGCGGTGAAACGGTGTATACCGAATCTATCGCGGACCACAGCGTCCTTTGCCCGGCTGTTCACCCAGGATCGGATGGCCGATGGTCGTTTCAAGAGCAGTCGCCGTAAGGTCCACAACCACCTCCGCTCTATAGGAAACAGTACTGCTTCCAGACTCCCCCGACTGTTAGCCAAAGTGCACAGTCGATTGGCTTACGCCGCACGGTGCGCAGACCGTCCAGGAGCGCCAGAAGTTTGATTCCCAGGGGAAACTGACCAAGGCCAGAGTCCTACCTGGGCTCGCACTTCATGCTTGGAGGCCGTCGGATGGGTGTTGACCCGTAAGTGTGACCAACCCTGAACAGAATGGGTCTTCGTGGCCAACTCAGCAAGGGCCCATAAACGCCCATTATCACTTGTTACCAATACTTTTTTTTTCAAAACTATGGTTCCAGGACTGCCAATAGTTTAAAACAAATATACAAAAATGGTTTTTAGAATAATGTAAGCCGGACCCTTAGGGAGATTAATATCGTTTAGACTATAGATGAAAAGTCTGGTCATGGCGATTTGCGTTTATTTCGCACTCGCCTTCATTTTTTTTATAATAGCCACCCTAATATGCGTTCTAAAACTAAGCGCTTTAAAACTAATGCATCAAGGAATGGAGTACTCACACGCTGCTGTGAGCTTTATAATACCCATTTAAATGGTATTGATATGTTTAATAATTCCATAATCACTTACAAATACTCCGTAAATCAAACCCTAACCGATACAATAAGCTGACTTGGTTTTTAGCTATTTTTATTGATTATTATTATTATTATTATTATATTTTATATACGCCATTACTAATATCATTCCCGCTCACTCTCCACACTTAGACGCTCAACACACTCCCACAAACACATACACACACCCTGCATACTCGACTCTTATGTACTTCTAAAATTGAAAAAAATTAAATTGAAGGTACGTTAGTTTTATTAAGTAGTTAAAAAAAACGTAATTTATATAATTTTATTGAAATCCGTAACCGGTTTTATTTGTTGTAAATCTGCATACATTTAAAAGAATATTATTACTGTAATACTGTGTGATTTCTCAATAAAGAATTGAATTGAATTGAATTAATGTGAGAGTTCTAATTTTCACGCGACTGCGCAAAAAAAGAGTTTAACGTTTTCAGGGTTTATATATGTATGTATGTTTGTTTGTCCGTTTCTTTATTCCACCATAACTTCTAAATGCTGTAACCGATTTAAAAGTGTGTAGTATTTTTAGAATCGTTATTTTATCACGGATAGTATAGGGCATCTAAACTGTCAAATAACCGATACCACATAAACTCCAAATGTTAAATAAATTTAAAAAAAATAGATACATGCATCGTGTTTAGTATCAAATGAAAGGTCTAATTCAGTTCTTTTCGAAAATATATAAATCAAAGTCAATGAGTATTTGATCCAAATGATAAAAAGAGATTCCTTTGTAAAGAAATAATTTTGGAATGTATGAATCATTACATTATGAATATTTACTGCAGTTAGGGGGCAGTTTTTTTTTTTGTGAACATATTTTTAAAAGACTGCTTTCAACTCTTTTTAGCTCATTTTTTGTAACTGCAGTCGTAGGTTTTTTTTATATTCCCCAGTCGCACCACTAAAGTCGTACGAACTGCTTGATTTTATAGTACGAACAATCTTTGGCACTCGTCTGTATTTCCCCAGTTTAATATTTCGTGGCTTAATGGTGAATTCAGATTTTCCGATTCCGATTTCTGTCAATAAACATATTTTCCGTTATCTGTCTCTTATGCTATGCATAGGTCACAATCCCAACGACGCGACGTTTCTGCAGATTCTATAAACGTACTATAAAATCCTGCCATGCAGATAGCTGCATTATCCGCATAATCCTTTGTTTATCTAGCACATGGTGTATCAACACGACGGAGCTTGGAGAAAGCCTCGCTTCTAATCAGGCTGCAAATCCTTTAAACGTCTAAATTAACACGGAGCAAATATGATACACAATAATACACCACATTGTTGATGGCGAGCAAATGAAGAGGGTAATAACGCGGTGTGTTCAGTATGAATACGCGATTATTCGCGTTCGGAGACAGACACAATGAACGCGTAGTTTGTCTGTCTGTCTGCCTGTATGATTATAGCTAGCGAGATACGTACGTGTATATAGGTGTGTTATTTTAAGATGAAATGTATAGATAAGCAATTGTTTTCTAGATTCAGAATCGACGACATTCGAATACGTAGTCATAATTATAACATCATAGTCAGTTAATTAATTGTATTATATAATATAACTCAAAATAACAATAAATGAACATCCAAACAATATACATTTTATACAAATAGTGAAACTGACAAGATAAATAACAAAAAAAACGATCAAATGGTTTATGACCGAGTATCCAAGCAAAATTGTCACAACTTAGTGAGAAACTCCTACCATGATTAGGCACTTCGGTCTAGAAGGACAGCATAGAATACAATAGAATAGTTTGTTGAGAACTGTAAGAGGTTGTACATTATCGATGGGTACTGCATTATGTGTACGTATGTATACATTAATATATACATAGACGTATTAGAACTCTGTCACTAAAAACATAAATTCCAAAAACACAAATACCAAAATATAAAACAAATGAACAAAAAATAATGAGATAATCAGAGTTAATAAATTAAATTTGCGATGTCATCACAGAGTGGGTTAAAAGAAGAGAAAATCAAAAAAAAATGTTTAAAAATAGAAAGATTACAATAATCTATCGATTAAATGATAAACAAAACAAGTAAATCAAAACAAGCAAAGTAAAATGACAATAAACGCCGAGTTTAAAAACGCCGTTTATAATATTATAATAATACGCCGCTATACTGCCATTCATTAATAAAACCTTAACATATTTTTAAACGGTGCACAAATTTAAACATATTTTTAAACATGTATGTTGAATATATTTTACTACCAAAAATTATTTGACTTTGTTGTTATATATTATTTTCACAATGAATTTTACTTTTTTTGACTAGATATTTTCATATTAAATCCTTTATTACTTAACATATATTAAATATTAATGACTGTCTCTTTTTTTTCTCACATATAATTTTATTTATATTATTTAATCGAGTTTTATATTATTCCCGATTACATAATGGAATTGCATTTTATTTATTATATTATCTTTTAATATTTATTATTATTATTATTACTTCTTTTTTTTTAAGACCAAATTTTAGGGCAATTTAGTGTTATTAGCTTTTTACTAAAACTTGTACGCAATCAAGCAATCAAGCAAACTTGATTGTAATATTAGAGTCCTGTCCACCCTAGAACGGGCTAGTGCCAGTTGGGTGACAGAATCAAATAAGCAAAAGGTTAAGGTTTTGCCATTCGGTTCCTGTTGTTTTTGTAAGCAAATCGATGTTTTATAGTAATTAATTCTTAAATAAATAAATACCATGAACGCCGCCGTATTGAACATGAGAAGTTTACCAGTGTTTAGAACTATGAGTGTCATTACACGCTTCGTTTCATAGTAAAATCCTAGCTGCCAAAGCGTAGTATGATATTGAGCAATCTAATACGCTATATAGTCAATGGTTTGATATAGTTTCCGCGACCACAACACACGCGCTGCGCATTTGTTGTAGCGAATTTATGGTTGATCGGTTTCACGCTAATCGTTTGTACGATCTACGGAGTGCATTGCCGGTGGCCCTTTTTTGCGACGCGCCCCGCGTATCTATCTAGTTTTTAATGGCTCGCTTCGGATGCGAACGGACATCAATCCTCGCGCATTGTTCCGGTCGCATCCAGCCACGGACGCGGAGATTTATGGACATGAAGGGTATGTTGCGAAACACGAGTGCAAACCGCTTGAACTGCGGTGCCAAATTAATTGCGATATTCACTAATTCACTCATTCGCTGCTTTTGATCAAGGATCTTATCATTTGTTTGTTTGTTTCTACTCTTTCAACCAGCCCTACTTTGTGTTATATGTATGTTGCATGAAATGTATGTGTGTGTTATTGCATTCAATCAACAGAACTGAAATGCAACTCCGTTAATTTTATCCCAACGGAAAATGTTGACCTGAAAAATCAAACCCAGAACCTTACAATGTAAGATCAGGCGACCTAAGCACTATGCCACTGGTACGTTGATTATATATCGTATTAGATTGCTTAACTCCATAACACGTTTCGGCAACCCTTCTGTGTCGGCGACATGCAAGTCGCGCTGATAGCATTGACGGCGAAACTAACAGCAAATTATTTGTCAACCTATAATAATATTGATAATGTTTTTTTTACGGATCGATTGATGATTAAAAATCGAATAATTTAACCAATGACAACAATAATAACATTCAATTATTAGTGCCATCTATCGCATTTTAAATAGGCAGATTACATCACATAAATATTAGGTAGAATTAGAATGTCCTTCCTAACGTATGTCATTCTATCTCTCAGGTTTTGATACGTAATTATTTCGTATTACGATATTTATTTATTTATTTATTTATTTAGTAGTAACACATCTAGTAAAAAATTAATGTCATATTTGATTAAGATGTTAGCAAGAAATTGATGCGACATTATTTTTATGATTGACACAGTCGCCTAACTAGGCCTAGGCCTGTTCTAAGGCAGACTTTTAATGATGATATTAAGTGTGCACTGTCGACTTAATCTATAGTTAGTACTTATTTTTAAATCGACAAATATAAAACTACAAATATTTACGCATATACAAATATGGATAGATACTTATATACATCTATAGATAAAATATATATCCATATATGCACACATACACATACATATATTTATACGAAAATTATAATAAAACCAAAATAAATAAAAATAAAAACTAAAATAATATACATATATAAATCAATTACATATTGATATGACGCTCACATACCTATAATAGTCATTTAAAATTATCATGGAAAAACTAAATACTAAGTACTAAGTACTAAATATTCATTATTCACTCATTCACTGTTTGTGATCAAGGATCTTTTAATAATAAATAGAGCTCTGCTTTTTGTGCTAATGTCGTGCAAACCAATCGCCGATATAAATGTGCTTACGGCAGTATATAATTTCAATAAATGTGCTTACGGCGGTATATAATTTCAATAAATGTGCTTACGGCAGTATATAATTTCAATAAATGTGCTTACGGCAGTATATAATTTCAATAAATGTGCTTACGGCAGTATATAATTTCAATAAATGTGCTTACGGCAGTATATAATTTCAATAAATGTGCTTACGGCAGTATATAATTTCAATAAATGTGCTTACGGCAGTATATAATTTCAATAAATGTGCTTACGGCAGTATATAATTTCAATAAATGTGCTTACGGCAGTATATAATTTCAATAAATGTGCTTACGGCAGTATATAATTTCAATAAATGTGCTTACGGCAGTATATAATTTCAATAAATGTGCTTACGGCAGTATATAATTTCAATAAATGTGCTTACGGCAGTATATAATTTCAATAAATGTGCTTACGGCAGTATATAATTTCAGCATTCGATATAATATCATACATGGCTGTTGACCCGGGAAAAATAGAATGAGAGATAGATCTCGCCTTGCTAGGCATGCATGTGATAAGGCGAGCTCACTTTCATAGTAGATACGGTTGTGTAAAAAATTATATATTATATATTTTAACTAAATATATAACCTCCTTGTACGACTTAGAAAATATATTTCAAAAACCATTTATACGTCATCTAAATTACCGCTTATTTTCCAACGGCTCGTCGTACGCTGAAGGTCTGCAACGCTACGGTTTAGAGACATTAGAGGACCGGCGAGTAGTATCAGATATGTCGTTTCTACATAAAATTGTTCATACTGGGTTGGACAGTTCATACCTCCTGAGTAGGGTGAGCATACGAGCGCCTTCCCGACTCGCACGTGCTCACTCAACTTTTTACGTACCAAGGTTCAACACTAACTATGGTTCCAATTCGTTATTGCCGCGCGTTATGCATGCATACAATGTATGCTTTAACGATATTGACATATTTAACCATCAGAATAGTCGTTCCTTTGTTAAGGAGGTACGTGAAAAGCTGATTATCAGATCGGATTGAATTAGCATGCACAAGCACTCACAAGCACATTCGCACTACAGATACACACACCCACACACACATACATACACGCACACACACACCCTAACACACACATACACACACTCACACATACACGCTCTCCATCACACAAACACACACTAACATCCATACACTCGCACCTAGCGATTTTAACTGTTACTTTTAAATTCATTTTGGTTTTATTTATTTTGTATTGTTTAGCATATTTTGTAATCCTTATATAGCAAATAATTTAAAACATCATTGGCTTTGTTACTGGTATGTATATTATGCTTATACGTATTTTTTTATGCTGTATGTTTTTAAGAAAAATAAAATAAAATAAAAATAAAATATTTTCCCTGAAGCAAAAGTATAAGTGCGCAGAAATGGTTAAAACACGAATTTACCGCGTGAATTTTATAGCACCCGACGTTTGTTTGACATTATGAAAAGTTTTACAAACGAATTCACCTCGTGATTTTTTTAGTACCCGACGTTTGTTTGATCGGCACTCGCCTTATCACATTTTCTCCCTCAAAATATCAACTAAGAACCAACCCTCTCCCTTTCCCCTCCCCCCTTCTGTTGGGTTGTTGATTGGATAGACTCATAAGAACTTTGTAATATCTATCATTTTATATAAGTAGGTATTTTTATTTTTATTTATCTGTAGTTCCTTTGTATCTATTATTATAATATACATATATTATTATTTTTTTTTTATGTATGTATGTATATGTATGTATTTATGGATGTATGTATATGTATATTTATGTGTATATGTTTAATAAGTATGTGAGCTGTATTGTTACTTTTATTTAATATTACAACGGTTGGCTGTAAGAAATCGCAAAACGATAAGCCCGCCGTTTGTACTAAGTTAAAATAGAACTTAAATTTTCTTTACCTATGTAATTATTTTTTTTAGTACAATAAAGGTGTTTTTCATTTCATATCATTTCATTTCATTTGACATCAGGAAAGGTGTGCAAACGAATTTACCGCGTGAATTTTGTAGCACCCGACTTTTCGGCGATGTTGCAACTGCCGTTATCCAGGGTAGACTGTAGCGCCGTCAATCCGTTGTTCCGCGGGTAGGCGGCAAACCGCTGCCACTGAGCCGATTATAATGTTGGCGGCAGTGGGGCGGCGATTTCGAAGCGCGCGAATTTCGAATATTTCATAATGTTATTTGTCATTTTTCATAATGTCAAGCAACCGCGGTAGTCTTCGATTCCATACAAGTGTGCTGTTTATTCCTTTCATAAAGGAAATAAAAAATATTTTTAAAGTTGCATATTTCTTAATTCAGCGATTACGATCCTTGAAGCCAACCTTTGACATGTATTTATTTAGTTCCTGTGAGCATTTTAACCCTTTATGGACCATGGGACATAAGCATCCCATAACTTATTTTATAAATTATCGAATATGAATAATGTATAATTCATATTTCGTTATAGTTATTGGAACATCAGAATCTTAATATTAGCAAAAAAAATATCGTTTAAAAATAAACCGTTTTTTAATATCGCAAATGACCAACGAACTCTGGTGATTTTAAATAAATAAATAAATTATTTATGGCGACTTTCTCAAATTGATTTTTTCTCTAAGTACATTTTGAGTACGTATGATTTCTGAGCTAATTAAACCAAATAATTACATTTTGGAAAAACGTTGTAACTTTGCATTTTTATTGACCACAGCGACACGTCTGTCTTATTAATTTAAACAAAATCTATTGATCCAATTTTCACAAAGCGTGTCATATGTATATGTTATTTACATCGCCCTTTAATAGTATTATTTATCAAAAAGTTCCATACTCTACCGCAAAGCTTATAGTTCTCAAAGGGTTAATCATGTTTTTCATAATATTTCGGTAAAATTTGCATGTTTACAGTAATATTATGTATACGTCTTTATTTCTTCTAAATTCCATATGGAACCATATTTGAGGAGTCGGGGAACAAAACGATCTAAATCGTTATAAATAGGATAGAAAACGAATTTACCGCGTGAAATTTGTAGCACCCGACGTTTCGGTGACGTTGCAGCCGCCGTTGTCCAGGGTAGGAGACGACGGTTACAAACTCTCTTCTACGTGGAACCCTCTTCTTAAAATGTTCCCGCCGCCGAACGCCGAACGCAAAGACGTAAAACAGGATACAGTGAGTGTTGTGTGCCAGACGGATTTTCAAAATTCCCGCGCTCCAAGCCCGGCCCCCCGCCACCGTTATAACCTACGCAGTGGCGGAAGCGGTATGCGGCCTACCCGCAAAACAACGGATTGACAGCTCTTCAGTCTACCCTGGACAACGGCGGCTGCAACGTCACCGAAACGTCGGGTGCTACAAATTTCACGCGGTAAATTCGTTTTCTATCCTATTTATAATGTCAAACAACCGCGATAGTCTTCGATCTAAATCGGTTTTGGACCCAAACATACTTTTTTTTTAATCGGTACGCCTTGGGCCGTTCAATCGATTAGTAAAACTATTTACTACTAAAACGACATAGAAACCTTAGAAAAATGAGGCAGAAATCACCAATTTCGTTCAAAACGGTCTATCGCTAGTTGAAAATGGTTGATTATTTGAAAATAAAATTAATTTCTTTCAAAATGATCTAAATCTCATACTAAATCATTGCCCGTAAAAATGTTTTCTTTCAAAACGGTCAAAATATATTTTTTTGGCACCTTTTTTGTGTTTTGTTGTGGTATCCCTAATTTACACATGGCAACATTCACATTTGAGCATAGCTTCGGTAAAGTGAGTTACTGTGTTAATTGGTTTGGTGTAAATGGTGAAAAAAATGTCATCTGGTACGGTTACGGCACTCAACGCCGGTTCTAAGAAGACATATTCATATATTTCTTAAATAATATTCATTATTTTGAGAAATTCTTACATAGTCTTACATATTAAAGATTTAATAGATTAATATTAACGATGTAGAAATATAATAAAGAAAAAAATGGCAAAATATTTTATTTTTATTGTTTTTATAACACCACTAGCAATCAAAATAGTATAATTCATAAATACAGTTGCGATCAAACCTATTCAAATATTTCAGATTCAATCAAAACGATCTAAACGAAAATTTGTTTTTTTTTATTATGTCCCATTCTTGCAATGAACAATTACCAAATGGAAGTATACAAATAAACAAATGGAAGTATGCTATTTAGTTTTTTGCTTCTCCTGTAAAATTGAGTGCAACGCTTTTAGATCGTTTTGTTCCCCGACTTCTCATTTGCATCTCTTTCTTCGTACATAAAAAGTATAATGTCTAGAAACGGCTGCTTGACAAGTTCGTAATGCCGCAATACCCAAGGACTCGTAGGTCGTAGTAGCGGCGTAACCCTGCTCTTTCGGGCTAACAAAATACAGCGAGAAAATAAATTGATAAAGCGCCCCGCGGAGCGACGGAGCGTCCGCCCTCGGCGTGCGGTTCGGTGCGGTACGGTACAGTACGCTACGGTACGATAAGTGCGCGTCCCGTCCGCCCGCGCGGCGGGCAGCCAGCGACAGAGAGGGACAGAGCGCGTCCGGGCACCGCAGCGGGGTCGGCCGCGTCCGCGCGGCCCGCGCATGCGCGGCGCCCGCCGTTCGATCCGTGCTCGCTCGCCGCGCGGCGCCCATCACCCAACACACACAAGCAACATGGCCGCCGAGGACTCGGTCGCGCTCGAGCTGTTCATCAAGAAGGTGCGCGAATACCCGGTCCTGTACGACCAGGAACACGGCGACTACTCGGACAAGCGCATCAGGGAGAACGTGTGGAAGGAGATCGGTGATTATTTTCACTCCCCAGGTGAGGATGCACGTAATATTTTACTCCGAGCGACGCGCGCGCGCGGTGTGACGTCATTGCGCGCTCCGTCTCGCTCTAGCGCGATGCTCGCGACCCCGGTTTCGCTCGCCACTTGTGCTTTATGCGCTCCTAATACATTTTCATGCGAGTAACCCGCTTTATTTCTTTTAATGATATTATTATTATTTAATCATATTTTTTATTCAGGAAGCATACTGCTGTTTCCTAAATAATAATAAAATTAAATTAAATACACAATTATTAAATTTCAAGGACAAACCTAATTACATGATTCCATTTAAACATAAACATAATAAAATAGAAGACTATCGCGGTTGTTTGACATTACAAAAAGGTTTTAAAAAACCTATTTACCGCGTGATTAAGCCGATAAATTAAACCGTTGTCCAGTCTACACTGGACAACTGCGGTTGCAACATCGCCGAAACGTCGGGTGCTACACATTTCACGCGGTAAATTCGTTTTTAAACCTTATTGAATAAACACAATATACAATGCATTATATTATGTAATGTTATCATTGTAATAAATTAAAATTAGATAATAAGGGTAGAGACAGACTGAGCCCACGTACCCAACGTATACGATGCAACGCTCCCACGTTGGCGTGCATACTTGTCCCACGCATGCAACGTATATATGGCATCAGAAGCTGCTGTCACTTCTCAGAAGGTGCACTTGTATTGTGTACAACTGCTTCTGCACTGTATATTGTGGTTCTGAGAGTGAGTTCGAGAACGTTTTTGTTATTTTTAAATGAATATATCCGCTCCACAAAACCAAATATAAAAAAAGAAAATATTGGATTCATGAAATAAATAGTCAAAGAGAACCGTTTGGATAATACCATATTTTAATACAAAAATTGTAATATTATGAACAACGATTCTTCATGTACTTCCGCATGTCTTTTCTCTGCGAATGCGCCGACGTTATATGTGTGTCTGACGCGTTGCCAACGTAAGAAACACACTGGTCCTACGCGTAGGACAGCGTACTGGCATCCCCTCTACCTCTCCACGCCGATCTGAAGATCGCAGGTCGACGTTGCGTGGGATGCATGTGACAGCGTCGCGTATGATAAGTGTGTTTCTAAGTCATCTGTTTTCATGCAAATTCAAGGGTTCAGATGTCAATGCGTTGCATATGCTGCGTACTTGGGATAAGTCTGTCTCTGCCTTAATATTTTTTGTTGAAGAAATATGAACTAGCGTGAGAGGCAGATTACTTGCATATAGACAGTTAATTTGTATGTACATCGTGTTGATCCATTATTTTTTAAAAAACACTTTGGCTTGTTTGAGGCACGGCAGGATTCTTCAGTTTTAAACGATCAATATTATGCAAGCCAATTTAGTCTAGGAGATTTTATGATCCTTTAAATAGAGCGATCAACATAGTTGTTCTAGAAACAGTTTGGGAATTTCTGATCACTTATTGCTTTTTATTCTCTTACCGTATAGGTAGGTAGGCCATACCGTATCGATAGGTAGTGCGTTTTGGTCACTTTTGTTTGAAGCGAGTTTCTAAAACTTTTCGATTATTTTTTCAGCTTCCCTAGTTCAGAAGAAATGGCAAATTTTGCGCGGAAGTTTTCGAAGGACGCACCGATACGTCATGGAGTGTCAACGAATAGAGGAGAACCGTCCGTGCAAAAGAAGAAGAATCTGGAAGTATTATCATCAGATGGCTTTCATATTGCCAAAGGAGGAAGACAGGGATCCGTAAGTGTGGATGTTGGTAATAGGTATACACAGCAATTCCGACGTCATAATTCATAGACATTTACTGTTTTAGATCCGACGACTCGTACTCCATTTACCCAGACGAACCAGACCTGGACACAATCAAAAGTCCAATCGAAGCCGAATTCCTGGATTTAGGTTCCCCATCCGTCGAAAGCTCTGGACTACCCTCGAACTATGGAACAGCTTGGAATCAGCTCAAACTAGAAACCACCCATGACATTGAAATCAACGCCGACGGAGACGATGACGAAGAGGAGCCAGAACCAGAAGCGGAAGTTGAACCAGAAGAAGATTTCGAAGAAGAAAGAAAGAGGGATTCAGACGGACTTCAGAAATTCTTTGAAAGCATGTACGAGACTGTTAGAAATTTCCCTATACAATACCAAAGAAGAGCAAAGAGAGCTGTTTTTGACGCAGTTTGTAATGTAGAAAATGAGATAGATATAGTTTAAGTCGTTATTCATACCTAAGTTACATATATAGTTTTTATATGTTTAACTATTTAAAATGCCTAGTCTTTTGATAATTGTCGTGGATGTTTGTTCGGGTGTGTTTGAGGTACAACATACTATAGAAATATTACTAAAATAAAAATATATTTTAAATTAAGCAACTTTTCCTTTTGGTTCTCTCAGAATTAGAGAGATTTATGGTCCATTAATAAGTCATTTGCCTTTATGTATATATGTATGTTTGTGTTTTGAATAACTTAGAAGTTATTATCGTGCTATAATTAATTCTATAAACATAATATTGATATACGTTACTGCACAAGAAAAAAATCTTAAATAAATGTCATTATAAAATAGTTTTTTTTTTGTGGGTTTCTTCATCTTTGAATCATGGAATGCAAGCTGGTCACAAAATCACTCGTAACTATCGATATGCACTATAGATGCTCCGTTCTAACTTGCTTGAGAACGATGAGAAGATGGTTTCGTGAACATAAAAAGTGGATGCCTAAGACCTAGGATCCTAAGTTAGTTAGTCTTAGACCTTCCATAATCATGACTTCCAACGATACGATTTACTGCATTTGAGGATCTAGATCAGGGTTTCTCAATCGTATATCCTCACGTACCCCTATTAAATTTCCCCGACGAGCGCAAACCCCTTTTTAAAAATCTACCTAATTAGTATATAGTAAGGGTGTTTATTTAAGCAACAGAAAATACAGTCATAAAAAGCAATAACATGATGTTCATTAATGTGATTGATGGGTTTGCTTCTTGTCGCAAATTGAGTCTTTTAGGAGCAATTTTGGTCAATTTCAGTATTAATTCTGATTAAGGATCAAAAGGTTTTTTTAATTTCGTTTTATCATACCCAGGTGTGAAAACCCACTCTCACAAAAGTAGTTGTCATGAAGGGCAAAAGGTAGTATTTTACCGTTTTGCGTGATGGTTTAATATATTCTTCCTGTCCTGCTGCCCAAATATCAATTAAGGACATCTTTTAAAAATAAGCTTCAAGAGTTAGATCTGTGGACATCTCCAGTAATAATTCCTGTCGCGCCATCATGTGTGTCGCCAGCCAGTCAGTCGCCAATATTATCGCGAACCCCCTACGATCAACTTGCGAACCCCTAGGGGCTCGCGTACCTCACTTTGAGAAACGCTGATCTAGATGATACAGAATGTTTAATTTCTTAATTTACTAGGATCGAAAGTTATCCATACTGAGAAAGTAATGCTGTGGCCTTCTTAAGGCTAAGCGTATGCTGAGACGCAGGTGACGCAGTTCCACGGAGCGCAGGGCAGAGCATATTTTGTAACGCATGAACATGCTTAGAGTTGCGTACACTGCGGCGCAGGAACGTGTACATGTCATTGTGTGCCCTGCTCTGCGCTTCGTTGTAGTGCTGGCACGGATTTCTGCGCGATGCGTGCAAGTTGAAACGTGTTTTAGCTAGATTTTAATAATTTTGCTGCAAAAATGACAGAACATTTAATTAAATTCTTAAATTGTTTGTCATATAACTCTCTCGAGAGTACATTTTCTTCATTAGTAGAGCGTTTTTTCAGACAGTCACTTTTTTAAATAGTTTGTATACGCTTTGGCAAACTGTAATAAAGTAGCAACAATCCATTAATGTCATAATCAGACTGACTCCGAACTCATTTTTCTTGTCAAACTCGATAACTATCTATTCTTTGTACTAGGTAGGACTCGAATGGATATATCTGTGTCATTTAACTGCGTCGCAGCATTCGCTCGCGGCCTGTGTCTGCCGCAACTGCCCTGCCTTGCAAAATCTGTACTATGCTGTGCTGCGTCAGCTGCGTCTCAGCATACGCGTAGCCTTAGAATCCGCTAAATAAATACTTTTTCATACAAATAGTTTCACCTGATTAAGGACGGGTGCATAACTGTTTCAGCCCTCTCCTGTCATACATAGATACAATTAAACTAATTTATTTGTGCCAATAATTTATAATCGACCGTGGTTAGTGAGGTCCAGGTTCGCTGGGTGGCGTTTGTCTTCATTTGGATCGACCTGAAAAACATAGTAAGTTTAGGTCATTTTCTTGCATTTCATGTTATAGCGAAAGGACACCGAATAGAATATCTATTGCCTAAAATGTGGCTTTACACTACGTTCGTATTGTATCCTAGGTACTCCACAATACTATGCATATTTTGCAGATTAACCAGTCATGTTCCTTTAATTGTAGCACGTAATGCTATATTATCATTTTCTAATTTTTATAAGAGTTACTTTGTACGGGTAGTTTTTTTCTGTATATACTTAGGTTGAAATAATTGTAGGCAATGTAGAAATAAAGATTAGATTTAGACATAGGGTTACAAAAAATATATAAACATCGGTAGGATTAACATTCACATTTAGCTAGACGCAAGTATTTAGACATGTTATTTACCAGACGTATGTCCATATATATCTAGTATTGAGATATTTACATTTAATATTATTATGTACATATACATAGACAGCAAACTGGTATGTAAGATATCCAGATCATGCTCACGGTAATTGTGTTAGGTTGCTAGATAAAACTAGTTAGAGGATTCAGGAGTAGACTTTATCTAAATCATTTCACATTATATTGTTAGAATGATGATTGACGCAAATCGTATTACTTTACACTAAATTTTTAGAGTAAATAGCAAAATTTTATAAATTGCGGAGGAAGACCGCTTCATCAGATAACTTTTCAAGATTGGATTAGCTTGAAAACAAGACTTTCTGACATGACTTGTTTTGTCCCCAACCCTTAGTCTATTAGGTAGTAGCGTCAGCGGCTCATCATAAGCCTCCCCCAGACGGGACCTATATCTGTGTAATAAGTATCGTATGTCTAACACGATAGGATTAAGTATGGTTAAATATGTAAAGGCCACTTAAGCATGTGTGTCTGAATACGGTAGTCGTCTGGCTTGCGACGCGTCGCATATGGCAAAGTGATTAAAGTGTCATAATATACGAGAGCTCGCGGAGCAGAGAATGAATCTTGACTAAGGAAGAACACGGCGTGTTGTTATTATAGTAGTGATGTATTTTTACGACATTTTTAAGATTACGGCTTTTCTGGGAAAGCATTACAAAAATGATTAAAAAAATAATCCGACGCTCGTCATGTCTTCACCTTGTGGGCTAGTTGTATTTCCTTATACATATACACCTCTGATGCCGATATGTGAATCAATATACTACAGAAATTAATATCTCATTGATTATATATTGTATTAGATTGCTGCAACGGCGACATGCAGGTGGTGCTGATAGTATTGTACGGCGAAACGAATAGCAATTATATTCTGCCATCTAAAATAACATTGCTAATTATTATTTTTTTTTATAAACGACTGATTGATTATAAATTAATGAATGTTTAGCACCAGCTCCGGACCTACGATTCGCACATAGCCCATGTAGGTACAGACGTAAGCCTAGTTAGATGTTTGACGTGCCTCGGGTTGCATGGGATTGGGATGAATCAATTTATCACTTATGCTAATTAGAATGTATTTTTCTTATGTAATCTTATATAGGATATGTAAAAAAATATAAATGAATCTATTTTACAAAAATAAACAGTAGTACGAACACGTCTTTTTTATGAAATATGACTTTTTAATAATTATATATAACTTGTGTACGTGACATACCTATAGTGTGCATATTGCGCGTTCTATTTTTAAAACTTGACCAAATATAGTTCTTGGTCGTATTGTGCCAACTGAACATCGTTTTGAATATGCATCTAAGGTCATGGTCTTTTGACCTCCTCAGTCTTGTGTCGTTTCAATGCGGGATCGCGGTTCCTTTTATGATTTCAAAAGACCCAGGCTCATTCATATATTCCCCGCTCGTGCACTTCCATTAATAATAAATGAGTTGTGAATAGGTTTTTCGTTAAACTTAAAACTGTCTTGTCTGTCCTACGTGACGGAAGAGAAGTGATACTGTCTACATGTCTATTTCTCTGTATCATTACAGCCGTAAGGATAGTGTTGATTCTTTTTTTATTACGGGTTAGTAGCATTAAGATAACATATACCTACGCATAAAAAAATAACATATACCTACGCATAATATATAACAGTAGTACAGCCAGCGATGTTTTAAATTATTTGCTATATAAGGATTACAAAATATGCTAAACAATACAATACAAAGAAAACCGAAACGAATTTAAAACTAACAGTTAAAATCGCTATGTGCGAGTATATGGGTGTTGATGTGTGTTTGTGTGATGGAGAGCGTGTATGTTTGCGTGTGTGTGTGTTTGTATGTGTGTGTGCGTGTATGTATGCGTGTGTGTGGGTGTGTGTATCTGTAGTGCGAATGTGCTTGTGCGTACTTGTATGTGCATGCTAATTCAATCCGATCTGATAATCAGCTTTTCACGTAGGTACCTCCTTAAGAAAGGATCGACTATTTTGGTGGTTAAATATGTCAATATCGTTAAAGCATACATTGTATGCATGCATAACGCACGGCAATAACGAATTGGAACCATAGTTAGTGTTGAACCTTGGTACGTAAAAATTTAAGTGAGCGCGCGCGAGTCGGGAAGGCGCTCATATGCTCACCCTACTTAGGAAGTATGGACTGTCCAACCCAGTATGAACAATTTTATGTAGAAACTACATATCGGATACTACTCGCCGGTCCTCTAATGTCTCTAAAATATAGCGTTGCATACCTTCAGCGTACGACAAGCCGTTGGAAAATAAGCGGAAATTTAGATGACGTATAAATCGTTTCTGAATACGCTCAATCCTCAGCTTGTATGTAGCATACTGCGGATACCAAATATTAGAAGCAAATTCAAGCAGGCTGCGTAAGTATGCGACATAAACCGTCTTCAAAGAATGAGTGTTTTTAGGAGGTCTACAAACTCTCATAATAAAGCCGAGGGTGCTGTAAACCCTGTTGACGACTGAAGCAATGTGCTTATCCATTAAAATCTTGCGATCTAAGATGACTCCTAGATCACGCACTCGATCTACTTCCAGGATTTCATCATTGCCAATTGTATATTTAAAGTTAATCAGATTGATATTTCGCGAAAATGAGTTAATGGCACTTAGCTACATTTATAGAAAGTTTACGCTGTTCACAAAAACGAGTGAAACGATTCAGATTAGATTAGATTGCGTCGTATTAAAAATTAACTCCTATCTCATTGAAAAAGAATTGTACGATGTTAACGATCTCTAAGCACTGTGTGATATAATTTCTATTGGTCTTTCCTATTTCTGTTACTAATGTAGGTATTTAATTGATTTTCTCTTTGACAATGGTAACATAACATTTATTGACTTTTTATATAACGTATAGCTTGTTTTACTAGGTTCCTACATCGTAAAAATATTTCGACTATTTTTATTTGTAATGTAATCATTATAACATATATTTTATTCTACTTTTTGACAATGCTTTTTTTTTGCTCTTGTTAACAATACTATCATTTCAAATTTACTATCCTTGTTTAAATTCTCATTTTTATGATCTTCCTAATGATTTCGTATAATATATTGATAACATTATTTCTTTTATTATTTTCATTACTTTTTTATTTTATTTTTATAATAGCATCTCAACCTTATTGGTTGATTTTTACCTGCATGTCCTAAAGTATTTTATCCATCTGACAATTACATTTATTATTTCAATTAAATATTATCAAACTAAATAGTGAGACTCGATTTTAGACAAATAATACCTAAGTACTTTAGATATTTCTTACGAATAAAGTTTCTTCTTTTTGATTGGATTGGATTTGATGGAATGAAAAATTAAATTAATGGTAATTTAACTGATATAATAATTTATACTCAAGTATGTATTAGTTTTTAGGACAATTAAAAATATATATTTTATTTGATTGTCTTCAGATCCATTCTCTTTCAGTTCATATGATACTGTGGTTTTATTGTATAGTTTCTTCTCTTATTTAGTCAGTTGTTTCCATATATTACGTTTTGTTAAATAATATTGCACATCATGTTTTGTATACACAAAATAAATAAGCAATAAATATAATTTAAATCGGTGCAGCTATAGGCAATCGTGTTAATTAAATTTATCGCCATTAATCGCTTTGAAACGCGCGATATTATTACTTATCTAATTAGTTGCGTGTGCTATCACTGATGTAATTAATTCCACGCGGGATAACATACCGTCACATATCATTCAACATCGTGACTGAATGAATCTCTACAATCATTTGATTTGATTATTTTGATATCTACTGTAACGTGCTATAATATCGTTACTGCATAATGTTGTTTAAAGTATATGAAACTTTACTGATATTGATAGGAATTCCTACAATTAGTAGAGTCAAAATTACCTAAAACCAACATTATAAAATTAAACAAAATGGTTTTATATTTATAGGCTCGAATATGTATATAAATACCTACATTATAAGGAATATTGAACACACAAGAATATTGAACATTCAAGCGCAGATTTTCTTGGCGATAAACAAAATTTTGCCATGTTTTCGTTCAAAATACTTTAATAATTTCGCAAATTATAATATTTACTATCGTACATATTGTAATAATATTTAATCAAAATTATTTGATAATTTAACAAATGACCATAAAGACAGTAATAAAAATATATTAAAAAAAATACAAATGTTGAAAAATTTGTAATGATAATAATAGTCGATCTCCAATCGTCGCAATAAAAATTCATAATGATATAATAGTCAATAATAGAAATAATAAAGATAGGCAAGAACGTCAAGAGAACTGAGAAAATTCGATATTGTTAAAATCCGTATTGCCATAAATTGAGGTTTCAATTAAAATACACTGTATCTTTTTCTTGGAGTAAGCCTTCCTAAGGCCTCTGATGCATAATGGCAATTTATTGTAAAATAGATTGACAAAGAAAGCTATTTCGAAACTTACTCAGTCGCACTTTAGAATGATGTAATAAGTCCTCTTTCATTGCTTAGGAATTATATATGTGAATGAATATTCGAGTTAGTCGAAATAGATGTGTTTTTTTGTAGACATGATGTTTTGATAATACCTGTTCATATACCTACATGATGTTTACAGTCTGCTGCGGCCATGTTGTTTCAGTCACTGACTCTAATGTTAAGTTGCACTATTGAGCAGCACGTTAAAACTTTATTATTGAAATGAGTATTCGTTCGTGCATGGTTGTCGTATCGAATTAACCACCAAGATCGGGCGATTTGACTCCGCTAGACTTTTCTTGTGGGTTTTTCTGAAGTCGCAGGTCTATCCAAATAAACTACAATCAAACGATGACCTCAAACTCAATATAACTTAGGCCATGGCTCAAATTTAGCCGGATATATACGGCAAAGCTACTGAAAATTGGACCTCTTGGATCCGTGCCACCGTGCGAAGCCGCAGCGGACTTTGAAGAATGTCATAATGCATATATAATTGCATACATGGGCCTTTCAAATTTCGTAATACCT
The DNA here is from genome assembly GCA_944548615.1 of Micropterix aruncella. NCBI lineage: Eukaryota > Metazoa > Arthropoda > Insecta > Lepidoptera > Micropterigidae > Micropterix > Micropterix aruncella. Next base: position 5,337,122 of record OX155962.1, read on the forward strand.
CACACACAGCTTGTTTCATTGCACAGACTGTCAACATCGACCCGCTTTTATTGGAAAACCCTGTATAAAGGTCTTGTGACGTCACACAAAGCGCCTAAAAGTGCCCAAGGACTCCGAAGAGTCCTTACAAAAAAACTCTCATAACATACTCGCGATAAATATTTTGCGAGGTTTTTAAACAAAGCCGCCTCGCTACTCCCAATGCGGGGGTTTACCTGTTTGGAAAAGTTTCTAAATTATAGCGAGCGCTAATAGGATCATCGGACGTTTTTCGAGGCAATTTTTCCTCGTCTCCCGTGAGCAGTAGCAGGCGAAAACGGCGCGAATAACACTGCTTTTCAAATCGTTTTATTATCCAATTAAAATAAAACTAAAACTATCAACTATCAAAACTAATCTTTGCCTTTCTTCTTTTTCAGGTAAGTGTCTGAGTTTTCCGGAGCGCTGTAAGTCCAACTTTTCTTGCATATTTGCCTCCGCAATGGCGGATTTTCTTATCGAAGGATACCGGCTAAAGTTTCCGCACCGAGGTGTAAAATTATTATAAGGCTGTTATTTTTTACATTGCTTCCCAAACTATTAAACTTTCGTGTTCTTATACAGGAAAGATACTGACGTAATGTAAACGGCTTTATGTGAAACATTAGCGTGAATTGTGTTTGCCCAAGGGGAAGTGTTTCGGTTTGAACTTACTTCTCAATGCAGATTGCATATGTAAAATCGAAGACTATCGCGGTCGTTTGTCATGTTTGACGGTTGCTACAAATTTTACGCTGTAAATTCGTTTCTATCCTATTTATAAGATTGCATATGGACTGAAGAATACGTCTCGGGACAGTTGAGGCCCCGTACATTTGCGGCCCCGATACATTTGCAGCCCTCTCTTAATTTTTCGAATAATGATAAAATTAAAGTGAGACATTTGCGGCCCTGTGCGGCCCTGTGCTTCGCCGCACGGTGCGCAGACCGTCCAGGAGCGCCAGAAGGTTGACTCCTAGGGTAAACTAGCCCTAAGGCCAGAGTCCTGCCCGGGCTCGCACTTCATGCGTGCAGGCCGCCGAATGGGTGTTGACCCGTGAGTGTGACCAACCCTGAACAAAATGGGTCTTCGAGGCCAACTCAGCAAGGGCCCATTAGCTCCACAATAATATGCAATTATGTCTATAATTGTGGATTATTTTTACTGTTATAAATATTTATTTAGGTAGATACTAACTCGACTAAAAACGCAGTATTTTGCATTCGCCAGACGTTTTTTGATAGATTTATTTTATTAAAATAATTATTCATCTTATCAAGTAAACATTGACTTGCCTGCCACCTGGCGATTAATCATTCTTGTGGTCGATTATTTCAAAATACTGTTTAATAATGCTTGTCATGAAAGGTCATAAAAATGCAGTTTTATCTGAAAGACATGAACTTAGTGTATTTGTTCAGTGACATCGTTCGGTAATCTATTTTATGGCTATGACTAATGGCAAACTATGAATACAATATTTTAAACTGCTCTTATATTTAGTAATTATTTAGACTTTTTTGTGATTTTTCGTTTGCTGAAATGTGCTTTGTAATCATTTTAAAGTGTGTATGTATTTAATAAAATTGCTTTTTATTATTATTATTATTTTTTCCCTCGACCGTATTGGCTGCGAGGGGGTCGCCCTCGATTCTTGACGGTTTTTTGCCACGTCTCGAGCGTCCCTAGCCGATAATCGTTGATTCTTAAGGTCGTCTATGATGTTATTTAGCCAGGTTTTCTTCGGTGCCGATCGCTGAATTCTTCATTCTGTCGGACGATCTCGCCAAAGAAGTTTACGTGGCAAGTTATCGTAGTCGACGTTTTTGTACTTCTTCTTCGATCGTTGTTAGTAGATCGCATCTTTCTCTAATGGTCTCGTTTCGAATTTGGTCGCGGAGTGAGACACCGAGAAACTGCCTCAAGCATCGCATTTGGAAGACTTCGAACTTGTTGAGGTCCGATTGTAGTAACGGCCACGTTTTCTATCCATAAAGAAGAATGGGAAGAAATTGTCCTTTAACCCTTAAGATTTTTTTTACCTTTTTTAACACACGAATTTTTAAATTTTATGTTTATAGAATTTCCGCCCAAGCACAAGCTTTGCTTAATTAGGCGTCATCGGACAGTAAACATCATATAATAATTGTTTTATTGGTTTGGACTAAATAATTTAATTACATAATATTTTATGTAATTTTTGAATTGCTTTAAATTTAATTTATATTAATGGTCTTCATGCATTTCTGTGGACTTTTATTGCATCTATTGCCGGTTTGCCCCATTTTTGTCTTATTTTCTTTTAACGTGATCACAGTGAAAAACACAAAAACTTATTTTTTATATCGTTTTGCTTTTTAGTAAATCTTTTTTACACGACTTCCCAACAAATAAAAATTTTAACAAAAAGAAAAACGGACTTCATTTTTTTATAAGTGCAGCAGCCATGTCATGGTGATACTTATAACGGGCTACAATAATTGTATGCGTATACAAAATTGTATGTATGTGCTGATGACCGTTGAGGAATTCCCTCTTGGAAGCCATCCCTGGGTGCCGCAGTCCATGGTGAAACTAGAACGAACTGACGTAATTGAATACATATACAAAATTTCGTGTCTGTGCTGTTGACCGTTAAGGAGCTCCTTCGTCGGGAGCCAACCCTGGGTACAGCAGCCATGTCATGATAAAATTTAGAACGGGCTATCATAACTGAATGAGTATACACAATTTGGGGTATGTGCTGTTGACCGTTGATTAGTTCCCTCGTCGGAAGCCAACCCAGTGTGTAGAATCAGTGCATGCTTATTATAAAATAAATGAATTGTCATCGGAATTAAACCAAAATGTAAATTTTCAATTTCATATGATAATATTTGAGGAGTTCCCTCAATTCCTAATGGATCCCATCATCAGAACAGGATTTTGATAAAAATGGGACCAATCTGTAAGTATATTCTTTCGAATAAAAAAATAATTTTCCAAGTCGGTTTTAAATGGCAGGAGTTCTGAGGTGAAGATTCTAGACGACAATCCTGCATCATACATACTGGCAGCTTCTCAGAGTCGATCGATCGGAGTCTAACAATATTGTGGTAGATCGCCAGCAGTTCAAGCACATGAGTATTTACTCGTGTGGTTCAAGTTTGAGCACCCCTATATTAAGCTATATAGATACATACATATTTTCGTAATGTACTTAATCAGACACTTCATTTGACGCTAAACACGATATATTTATGTTTTTTTATTGAAATTTGGCGATTCGGGCTTTAGACAACTATTTACTTGATATTTTGACAGTTAAGGGGTAGCCAATGACACGTCATGTAAAAACATTCGCATGTTCTTACTGAAAATCGAAAAACTTCTTTAACGCAAACCATTCATGTAATTAATCATTGATGCTATAATAATTAAGAGCTGAAAGCGAAACGGACAGCGTGTTATCTTTGCACTCCCCTCTCTCGCTCTGTCAGTTAGGGCCTGTTCACACTCGCATTTTTATCCAACGCTTGGAACACGCGAGTTGAAGGAACATAATATTCACACGCATAACATAATATTCAAACGGACGATTATTTTAACCCGTGGTTTAATTTTAAAGTATTAAAAGTATAAACACTATCTTTAAAAATAATGGCATTTTATCTTTATATTATTATTATTATCATTAATATTTATTCTGGACAGGCAGCTTTGCTGATACGTCCAGATCAGATAATGTAAAGCTGAACAATATTAACAATATAATATAAACAATATTAACAAGTTTTTATGTACAAATCGAGTCTGTTTTAAAATTGATTGACAGAGCTTTCACTAATCACTTCAAAAGGTAGTTTATTCCACATGTCCACCACTCTATTTGGCAGAACGTTCTTAAGAGGATTAGATTTAAATTTTGAACCGTTGAGTTTTTTGTTGTGACATCGAAGATTTGTGTTGAATTTGTAAATATTCTTCAGTCCAGGTACATCGTAATAATGTGTTAGAATTTTATATGTCTTAATCAGATCCCCTCTTTGTCTTCTTTGTTTGATTGTAGTCATTCCAAGTAATTTCAAGCGATCTTCATAATTCCTATTCTTCAGGCCCACTGGCATTTTGGTTGCCCTTCGCTGAACCCTATCCAGAATATCTACTGCAAAACTAAGGCTTCCAGATCTGATAGCCATACTCAAGAATAGTTGTCACATATGCCTTGTAGATCTTGATAAAAACCTCTATTGACAGATGTTGGAAAGCCTTCTTATTAGATAGGGAGAAGAGTTGGCTCTTTTAGCAATTGCAATTATGTGTTATAATCAATATTTTTACACGATTGGTGAGTTGCAAAAAAGGAGGATGGGTAAAAATTAATAAAGACCAGACCGTAAGGATTATATATTGGAAATGGATATATTGGAAAGCTCATTTCTTTTACTTTCCCGGAAAGGAAAGTATTGTGAACGCGCAACAAAATTATTTCGAGATGAAGTCGGATATATAATTTTTGCCCTTCAGGCCTTCCGCAAAGAATGCGTTTCAGCGGCTGTTCATTTTCTATTCTTTCCTCAGGCCCTCACCACCTGAGCCTTCAAGGAATCTCACAACATGTACGTCACTATACAGTTTTCTGATTGTCTTTTCCACACGCCTTTCTCCGACATGTTACCGAAGATTCTGCGAAGTATGTTGCGTTCAAATACATGTAGTGCATTTTCATCCACTTTTGTCAGAGTGGATACTTCTGAAACGCAAGTGAAGGTTGGTTAAAGGACATCGGTATGATTCACTATTTTGATTGTGGAAGTGGGGAGATGGGGAGGTGGTATACTATTATTTGACATATAGTAATCATCCATTACGTCAGCACGGTCCGAAAATCGTTGTAAGCATCGTCTGACTATAATCGGAGGCTATTGTATGCTCCCGATTGACTGAAAAGAATAAAGAGAAGGGTAAGAAGGTGGAGGGGGTGATAAATGTCATGTAGAGGGTTGCCTTCATCGACTGGGAGACAAGATTTCATTTGAAACTGGATTGCAGTGTAACACCAGCTGCCATTAAACATGCTTTCACCTCTTCACTTGGGTTGTGGCAAGGTATGTGAAATTCTTACAGATTTAAATCTATAAGGACCAATGGACCTGACAAAAAAATCCAGCAGTCACAACGGTGAAGCGGAAAATACCAGACTAATCATATTACACATTTCCATCTGTAGCTACGCTTCGATTACGTCGAAAAGTCATGTATAGTCAATAATCAATAGTTAATAGTCAATAGTCTTTTATGCGTCCAAAATTGCAAACTCAGATGGATTATGTCATAATCCTAATTGTTTAAGACACAATCATCAAAATATAAATGTAACATATAATTCGATATTTTCAAATCAGTAAAAATGATACTAAAAATAATCGAAAGTCGGACAAAATAAAAGATAAGTGCTCAATAATGTCATACGTAAAACTAGAATAATGATAATGAATAATCAAATATTATCAACTTATTACTACGAGGTTTACCTCGTAATGTTAACATAAAAATAATAGAGGCATATTAGAGATATTGTATTATATACCTAAATTAAAGGTATTGTAGTATTTCCTGGAGGTCGTTCATCTTATAAATAGTATGTGTGATGAGCCAGTGTTTTCCTCTATATTCGAATATTTTTGGTTCCAAATCTCGTATTGTCATTGGCAGGTTATTAAATATTAAAGAGTTTAAAGGCCAAATACACGAATGGCTTTTGGATCATAGTCAAACAGACTTTGGGGAGCGCTATATTGGCTTTACTACGATTGTCATGATCATGTATGTGCATGTTAAGCGTACACTCATGTATGTTGTTTTTAGCGTACACTAAACAACTAAGAATATACGCTGATGCCATAGTAAGAACTTTGTATTTCTTGAAAAGAGTCCCTTCGTACACCGACTTTCGTCCTCATATCATGCTTTTGGAGGACGATTGCTCGACTACTGTCCGTGACATTCCCTTAAACAAGGATCGCAGTCGACAGCCTCGAGTAGAAACATGCACGGTACACTCTCAAAGCTGCATTCTCCCCACTGAGAAACGTATTTTTCTAAAAATTATCGATTAGAAATTACACAATTCTGAGCAATCATTTGACGGTAATACCATTACTCTGGATCTCAACACATTAATTACAAATGGCGTCACTGCAAGGTGAGACGTATGAGTCTTTTGTCATTTGTCCAGATAGAATGGTGTATCATGCATATTTCCAATGCGTTAACCCCTCAAATGAATGGCGATTAGCTCGGGTTGCCTACGGCAAAATGTATATACATTTATATTTACATTTACATTTACATTTACATAGAGCGGGGTTTACTATAGAGCTATAGCATTACTATAGAGCGGATTACTATAAAGCGGCGCACATTTACATTTATATTTATATTTATATAAATTTATATACATTTTGTATACATTTTGCCAAGGCATCCCTTAAGGGACGCCTCACATTTGAGGGGAGCGCAACTGTTAGGTTCTCGCACTACAAGATACAACTGACGGCTGGTAGTCAGGTTACTACTAAAAACGTAAAGATCACGACTTCTATGTATGAGTGTAGTTTTGTCACACGTTAATAGATTGCTAACAATATAGTCTTGTTAGTATCATTGTTGAAAGTTTTTCAAAATAGTCATAGTAATTGGCTGCTTGGTTCAATGAAGGTGAATGCCTATCGAAGGACTGGTAATTTAGGGATCATTTCACGGTTCGCATGGCCACGTGCGTAGTATTATAGTACTGGTACTACATCGTAACGTGCTGATTTGTTGGCAATATCGAATTAACGCAGGTGCTACACACTGTTTTCACGGCTAAGCGGCCCTTGCTGAGTTGGCCTCGAAGACCCATTCTTTTCAGGGTTGGTCACACTCACGGGTCAACCCTCATCCGACGGCCTCCACGCATGAAGTGCGAGCCTGGGTAGGACTCTAACCTTAGGGTCAGTTTCCCCTAGGAATCAACCTTCTGGCGCTCCTGGACGGTCTGCGCTCCGTGCGGCATAAGCCAATCGATTGCGCACTCTGACTAACAATGGGGGGAGTCTGGAAGCACTCTTTCCTATAAAGCGGGTGTGGTTGCGGACCTTACGGCGACTGCTCTTGAAACGACCATCGGCTACCCGATCCTGGGTGAACAGCCGGGCAAAGGATGCCGTGGTCCACGATAGTTTCGGTATACACCGTTTCACCGCTTCGTAAGGGAGGTGAGGTGAGATGACGGGCTCGCTCGTTGTAGTTGACAACTCTAGGTATTTTCATGGCTTTAAATGTAATGCGATATTGCGGTAATACATCGAATTATGGCATTTCAACGCATTGGCACGACGCATCTCACTGCAACACAGTAGCGTCACCATCATGCAACGTAAAGACAGTCAGTTCAATGCAGAGATAATTCGTGTCTAATACTGCCAAACCTGTAAAGACGTTAACGACGTTTTACTTACCAGAAATGATCAAACAGCATTATAAATAGTCATACATTACATTATAAATCGTGGTGACACGTCTGGTCAGAACCTTGTCTTTGATTGACCAGTATTTAGTCAGGAAGATCCTTATTTAAGGTGTTTTTGTCTTTATTTTTTCGCAGTGCAACATGTTGAGCTGGGATTGATCTTTCGACAGGAGCTATGGGCCCTGTTGCAGTTAGGCCACTAAGATACATACGTTTAGGGTCGGTAAAACTCACGGGTCAACACCCTAGACTCCTAGAGGAGAAGTCAACTCCCCTAGGAGTCAACCTCCGGGCGCTCCTGTACAGTTTGCGCACCGTGCGGCGTCATCCAATCGATTGTGCATTCCGACTAACACCCGGGTGAGCCTGGAAACAGTAATTTTTCCTATAAAGCGGGGCTAGTTGTTGACCCTACGGCAACTACTCTTGAAACGACCATTCGGCCACCCGATTCGGCCACCCCTCCCGAAGAGCCGGGCAAAGGATGCCGTGGTCCGCGATAGATTTGGTAGACACCGTATCACCGCTATGTAAGGGAGAGGACCGGGCAAGCGACCTCGATCCTGTAATCAATGAGGAGGTAGAAGATATCCTGATGGTGGTTAATTTTAGACGGAGATATCCTTCCAAATTGGGGGCGAGGCTGCCCGCTGGGAACCTTTTCCGGTTCCTCGCCGTAAAGCGTTGGCCTCTGACCGGCGAGTGGCGTAACTAGACAGTGTACTGTTTTCGTCCCAATTCTTCTTTAGGGTTAGCAAGTTGTAGACAGCTCTAGTTGCTCTTTTGACGTGGGCACCCATGTATTTGGTTTTCTCCTGATTTAACTTTAGGCCCATACGTTTCGCGGTCTATACTCAAAGTGAGAGTTTAATATATGTAGGCGATCTATTTCTCAGCAAAACGGGCACACTATTCATACTGTAGCCTCTGTTGTTAGTGTCGGTAAATTTCATTCTGTTCTAGTCCATATCCGTCAAACTAGCGTGTTGAAAAAACCGCTCGTGTGTGCACGCCCTTATCTTCAGGCGGGGGCCCTCTTTTGTAGCCGCCAGACAGCCAGACGGATGTCGGATATATGCGAGTCTGTGCTGCGCGCGGTTGCAATGCGCACTGGCCGCGTGTGCTGCAACCACGCCGCCCGCGCCAGCGATTTAAATTTCAAACTATAAAAAAAAATAAGTTTGCACTCATTAATTTTTTGCCGCATCATGCCGGCGGCCATCTTGACTTCGCTCTCGTTTGACCCGACCTTGGTCGAGTAATAATAATAAACAATAATAATGTCGCTTTCGTTATCAAAAAACGCCGCGACCGGTATTCCTGCCTTGTGATATGATTAGGACGTTTTTAATGTGAAGTGCATCTGAATCTGTGATATTTTAAGTGGTTCATTTCGTTATTATGTTGGTGGAAAATTTGTACAAAATGCCGGAGAAAACGGAAGGATTGACCGAGGCTGAGATCCTCTACTACGAGCTGATGAAGATCTTGGAAGATGAGGAAGATGTGAGTAATTTCTTGTTTCTAATGATTTGTTTCATATTGATGTGAGTAAATCAATATGAAACAAATCATACCTCTGCAAATACATAGTTGATTACTAAAATTAACAACCTTTTGTCTCCTAATGAAATCGAGAATTAACTTTATAATCCAGTATAAGAACCTTTCTCAAAAATCAAAGAAAACCCTACTAGATTCAACATTGTAATGCTAGTTGTGATAGAAAAAATCCTCGGATGCTCATTATTTCAAGACAAAAAAAAGCAAATTTACATACAAAACAAAACTTAGTTTTTGAGATTGTTTAAAAAAAACTATAATAACTTGAACTACCGCCATATATGTAGGTGTTAAAGTATCATCTAAAAAAAAATATCAACCTATCGAAATGTATGGGTTTGACGCTTTTTTGAATGCTTATATCTCGCTTATTTATTGAGATCGAGAAAAGATTATCGCAGATTCGGAATCAATGTGGTAAATACAGTCAGGTGACGTTAAAAAATCAACTTAGTAGAACAGGTTTGTATTTACCCTTCAGGCCTCGGCCCTTCAGCCGATTGACAAGTTGATGTCCCAAAAAATTTTAGTAAAAATTAGTAAAAAAAAATGAATTATGACACTGTCTCACCAAAACATTAATTACTGCCAAACCACTGTACCCATAATTTAAATAAAACATATTAAGATAATAAAACAAATTAAATTAAAACGGGCCCGTCACGCTGAATCGTATTGTGGCCGATATCGGTCAATTGGGGCTCTAGGGGTTAAATGCATTAATACCACTATAGCTCCATCGTCTAGACTCTAGACTCTAGAGTCTAGGGCTTAGAGCCTTCTTCTACTTTTTGCCCTTATTTAAATCTCTCATACGCAGTGCTTTTTGAACCTATACTCAATTTGTTAACAGAACGGCACAAGATTGAAACAATGGAAAACACATTATTATAACGATATAGTGAGGATGCCATAGAACGCGTAGAAGTATTATTAACCCTTGGGTGGCCACGCACGCCGATCGGTGTTTTTCGTATTATCCGTATTATATTCCTATTTATTCAATTATCGGCTCTATTTCTCCCTCCACTGCGGTAAAGGCCTGTCATCAAAGCCTGCCATTAAATATGCCACCGTTATATATTAGTATGCTTGCATACACCTTCAACAAACAAGTTTTCAAGGACTTAGTCAGTTTTCAAGAAACATTTTTTTAAAGAAAGTATCCTTTTAGAATATAGAATAGGAAATTTAAGAATATAGGGGTAATTTTACGTATTATTTATTAATTTGTGTATTTTGGGGGAGTAGAATGAAATCAAATGTAGAATACATAGGGGAGAATTTTATTTTAATGGTTTTATGGTGATGAAAGTGGAATAGGTACTAATTAATGATGGGGCAGTTAAAGAAGTCACCGTGGCATTGCGAGGAAATGAGGACGTTAAAAGCGATCGAAGTGAAATAGTGGTTTAGGGCCTCGAGCGCAACTTTATGCTCTGGTGTCTATCCCAAAGTTTATATATCTATGTAAACTTGCAACTAGTGCAAGGTAATCAAACTACAATGTTTATTCGAAATTTATCACCCCGCTAGACATAAATTGCCTGTGGTCGGGGTAGTACTTAATTTATTACTACTTAACGTAAATAAGGCACAACTAGCACAAATTAAAATTAAAACTAATTAAAAATTGAAAATTGAAAATCTAAATGTTAAACGAAAGAAGAAGTTATTATCATATTCCAGTAAAGGCCTGGTAAACTTCAGTTTTGTGATTATATTATGATACGATTTTCGTCAACTCCCCACATTCTTCTCTGGTTTTATTTCGAAGGCATCGTCTCACCAATCACTTAAATGAAGGATAGATTAGGTCCGTGTCCTGTATGCCAGAAGTCAGTATATTAGAAAATGTTAGTGCTACAAATATTTAATGTCGCTTTCCGTATGTCGTGTTCCATTTGGGCACTGTTTGCTGGTTGCTCTGTCGTGTGTAGCTGTGATGGTAGCTGAATCCATGGTTGGTTCCATGGTAGTACATTACGCTAGTTTGTATATATAACTGTCTGATGTCAAGCATTTAGAAGTCCGCAAATGGAAAGCGGTAAGATTTTTTTTCAATCACTCCTGATTAGGACATTTTGAGCCTTTATCAGTGGATGTTGATGGATTTAATCGAGTAATGGAGTTTCAACAAAAATACGATTGAAATATCGTTATTTATACTAATATTATAAAGAGGTAAAGTTTTTGATGTTGTAGGAAGTAATATCTGGATCTACCAAATCGATTTTGAAAATTCTTTTACCAATAGAAAGCCACGTTATTTGTGAGTGTCATAGGCTATATATTAATCCGAAAAATGGAAATACTTTTTCGCGGTAGTCGAATTTGCAAAGTAAGTCGGAGAATAAGCGGTCGAACGAAAACGTTTCTAACTAAGCTTCCTTAACGATGAGAGATATATGATTAGGTTCTAGAGAAAAGTTGTAGAGCTTGATAATGCCTACAAAAAAATCAGCGGCAGCATATGGATAACTTTTATATTTAAGTCACAAAAAGTAGTGTTTTATATTAAAAAAATAATTGAAATCGTTAGGTTATGTTTATTGGTCATATTATCAACAATTATTAATGATTATCAAAATAAGTAAATTTATCGTCTCAAGTGTTTAAAACACAACTTTTACTGCATATAATTTCCCTTTTACTGTATAAATGGTTCAAGAGATAAGACACTCACAAATAAGACACAAGAAGTCACTCACAAATAACGGTAATATAGTCAAATTGGCATGCAAATACATACATACATATGCAGTAAAAATATAACCCTTCTTTTGGCAGTCAGGAAATAAATCATAGCACTCAGTACTAACCGAACCACTCTCATAATTTTATCACAAGTAAAAAGTTTTACCGCCCAACGAAGTGGGCACGGGTCAGCTAGTTCTGTATAAAACTGTAATAACAAAATGGTAATGTAAGAATCAATCCAACATTTTTCTCAGTGCAGTTGTTTCGTGTCCTATCAATCAGCCGTCGTATTTAAACCTCCTCAGCGGCTTACTAATCAATTATACGAATACGCCCGCCTCTTACCGGCATTTAAGCTGATTTACATCAGTGAGTTCAATATACATATATAGAATATACATATATAGGATGCTGACTGCACCCCTCCGGAACTTGTTAAGTCCGTGTTCAGTGAGTCATGACGGTTCATACATCAGCTGTCACGATCGTGGTCGATGAACTCGAACCGATGTTAAATTAACACATCGATTGAAGGAAAAAAAGCTTTTGCGCCCACGCTCGTGCGCTTTTTTGCGATGCGAGCCTCACGAACGAGCGATATTAGGGATTAAATATCATCGCTCTGCTGAGGTGAAGAGCGTGTAATAAAATGGCTGTCAAAACTTTCGTGCGAATGAGCGGTCGGGATACGTTGACAGTACAGGAAATCTCTGCTTGTAACAACGCGATGGCTTGCTTATTCTTCTGCTGTCAAAATAGGTACGAGGTCTGTTCAGAAAATAACCGAAGATTTTGAATTATGGCGCCAACGGAGATATTCAGTGATGCGGTTGTCATCACTGCCTTGCGCATACCCTCCTTTGTAACCAAATGTTCTTTGATTGTTGATATCTCGTTTTGTTAACGTGGTATTCTTATTTGGGTAAAACGTGTTTGTGGTAGTGGCGATTTTTGAAATGCGATATTTATGGAGCAACGATACTACGTAAAATTTGCGGGAAATTGGGAAAAACTTTCAACTTTTCAAACCAGCTTACGGAGATGATGCTCTGGGTCGTACGCAATGTTTTTAAAGGTTTTCAAGATTTAACAGTGGTCGTCGGTCAATTGAATATGGTCTTCGACTAGCAAGCCCTTTCACTTTAATCGATGGCATGCTACATTCAGAAAATCTAATATGTGATTACCGTCCTCCCGCAGCCTCCTTACTAACCAGACCTGGCTTCTTGCGATTGTTTTCTTATTTCTGCTTTTTTTATTTAAATTAAAATCAGCGCTGAGGGGACGCCGTTTTCAGAGTATTAATGCCATCAAAACAAATTCGTCTCAGATTTTAAAGGCCATTTCAAATGTAGCAATCCAGGACTGCTTCGCAAAATAGAAACAACGCTGGGAAAAATGTGTGAATAAGGAAGGAAAGTTTTTTGAAGAGGACAAGGACCAATAGTCCAATAAAATTATTAATAAAAAATATATATGTATACGAGTGGTATTACCCGGCGTTGCCCGTGTTATATCTGTTCTCAAATACCAATGTATACCAATTTTCATGGCGATCGGTTGAGCAGTATAGAAGTTGGTGTGCTGCAGCGCCGTCTAGTTGAAAGTTGCAACAAAGCGGATATATATAAAAACCTTAACCATGAAAAAATACGTATATATGCAAACTTTCATGGTGATCGGTCAAACGGTTTCGGTGTCTATTAAACTCGGACAGACGGGCATACAGATATACTTACCAACATCCATTTTTATATTATATTATTTTGGCCTGTTTTTAAAATTTAAACTTTGAATGCCTATATCTCGCTTATTTATAGCGACCGACACAATTTTCTTCCAGATTTAGCATTAAAATGAAAAAAATTGGAGAGAGGTTCCTGATACTGCAGTTATTCCACTTTTATAACTATGTGATAATACTTACATATATATATATTTTAATTAAAGAGTTTTGAACAATGAAGCACAAATAATTAAAAAGCAGGAATAATTTCACTGTATTACCTTCACAATATTTTGAATTTAGAATAACGCTTGGCGGACTTGACGTTTGTAGGTTTAACATAGCAGCGCCATCTATGGATTACTCAATAGATAACGCCATCTGTTAAAATCGTTTGGAACTAACAGATAATTGCGAATGTCAAATAATAGACATTGCAATAAAATAATATCGCGACTATAAATTAAGACGTAAGCTATCCTATCTTTCAAGTTGGATCAAACTGGACATTGTGTGCAAATTTGATTCAAATCGGTTAAGTAGTTTAGGAGTCCATCGCGGACAAACAACGTGACACGTAATTTATATATATTAAGATTAAGATATAATAAATTTAAAAAGTTCGGTTATTTTTTTATGGAAATACTTCATATAAAATCGATGTTTATGTTTTGGCAGCTGAAAACCCTAAGACAAATGGTATGATTTTAGATTTGGTAGTGAATTGGCGCCATGAGCTGCAATGCGTATTAGTCGAATCATTACAGTGGTTTGGTCAGAACACTACGCTGACCAGGTCAAGATTACACTATTTATCGATTGTTCCTGGAGGCTGTGGCGCTAGAAGAAGAAGAAGAGAAAGAACTGATGCTTTTTCCGACCACCCAATAATAATGTTTTACAATATAGCATTATGAAAACAGTGGCCGTCCGTCCAGAGCTTACAGCCAGGAGATTAGGGTAATATGGACGGGCGTCCGTGGGTCATTAGCCGAGGCTAATGGCGTCTATCGGCGACAACGAGGAATCCATACGGCGCTAAGAGCTTGCAATATTTTACGACGTAATCGGATTGGAAAACGTCTAGTGGCCGCAAGAAGCTCGTAACTCTTGGTCGCGCGAGAGGGCCTCTTCGCTGAAGCCATCCAAGCACGCGCTTAACTGTTTATGCAAAACAACGTGTCTTCCGGTTGTTGCCAACTCTTGTCGAGGCGGTGCGGCGCGTTCCATTGGCGATACTATATGGCGTGAAATGAAGTCCCGAATATTCACAGAAGCATTTCAGTTTCGCAGAATCGTAACTACATATTTTTAACTACCGAGGCTGGTGACAAGTCTGGCCTTATCATGGGTAGTTGGTAATGAAGTGGTGGTAGAAACTGTGTTGTTTCTCATTACTGTGACCAGTCGTGATCTTATGTGATATACCCTGCTTCTTGAATCCTTCTGCTTTGGGACCTAACGGGACCGTGCAGCTTGGACCCGATGACCTGCCTATGATTTTAGGGTCAGAACAACTTAACTCGGCCGAAGAGAGACTAACCTATAATGGCCGCCGTAAGCTTTGCTCTCGGGGCTGTAATCTACAGTCGTAGATAGTTGAAATCGGAGGATCCGAGCCGGGAGAACATCTCGAGCGCGACTGGGCGATTCGCGCACCGTACGGCGTAGGCCAATCGACTGTGCACTCCGGCGAATAAGGGGGGAGTCTGGAAACGTCCGTTTACTACGTAGTTCGTTTCCTGGTGTCATATATCCTTTAAACGATCCGTTGGCCACACGATTCCGTGTTATATTGACGAGCAAAGGGCGCGTCGGTCCGCCATAATTTTGAACTAATTTACCGCTAACATCAGATAGAATCCGCGCAATCGACCTCGAATCTCTGGGACCAGAACGGAGCATGGAGAATTTGTTACAAATCTGGTATTAAGAGAGCGAGGTTTGACCGCTGGGTCCTCTTCCCGGTGCGTCGCCTTCGAGTGGCTGACGCTTACTCCATATATGTGACAAAAAATGACGTCCCTGCAGATACGCCGGTACGTATTTGTCGGCAAATATTACGCATCGGTCTAATGTGCCGCACCATATAATGGATTTCATTTTTGTGACATGTATGGAGTAATGCTGACGCCAGACATTCTATTATTAAGCAGTCTGACCCATTTGTTTCAAGTTCTGTATTGCATCCAATTTCTACAGATGATTTTTTAGCTTTTCCAAAACACTTTAGGGATACTAATAAAAATCACACCTTTTAATTCTAGTACACCAGCGCCAGGGGTCCCGGAGTCTGACCTGCTGACTACCCCAGAATTCTATGGCCAAAACACTGTCTGATCTGAAAATATCACATTTTACAAAGCTTTTGCACTTTTTGTCGCTGCCTCTTGGTCTACTATATAATCAATGCCACCGTGGCTTATTATTCAACGGTTCCCCTGCAGGTGACCGAGCGGCAGTGCGGAGATACAGCCTCCATAGTCGTTTAATGAAATATCGCGATCGTTTGAGTGTTTCATCAGGTGCTGCAGCCTTCATCTCGCCGGTAAACAGCCACCCCAAAAAGATAACGGACGCCCTGTAATCCTCCGAAGGCACGCTTCCTCAAATCCACTGACACAATTTAAAAATTAATATTGCAGAAACACACTGCGTTTACGGCATTTTTTTCATAACGAAGGCCTTTTTATATTAACTGGGAAAGTTACTGCTATGCGAGTACGCCTGAAAGACGTAACGAGCCAAATTTCATAGCTACTATATTTTACTGAATCATGGCATCGGCCTATGTCAAAAAAAATGGGTTTTTAAAATCAGAAATGACATAATAGGAATTCAATTTTATAAAGTTTAAACCAATTGTAAAAAAAAGTTTAGAGCGCTAAGATTTTCCAGCCATATGCTGCAATAAAATGTTGCTGTGATAACCGGGCCATAGTTTGCTGATATTGCGGCCACAAATTGCCGTAAAGTATAGCCCGTTTAGAAGCACCATAACACATGTATCATGTTAAGTATTATTAATCGATGCGGGAAAAAAATCGATTAATTATACTCAGCTCAACACTCCTACAACTGTGTTTTTTTCTTTTGCCAATAAATGTTTTTTTTTAGCCAGAATACAATGTGAGTACGTACGAATATATATCATTATTTCTCATATGTCATTACCACGCGGTCTGATTGAAGTTGTTAACATTCCATAGTCGATGCGGGAAAATCAAATAATATTTTTTACGAGCAATCCAAATCATTTAAATGGGATTAAAATTAATATGTAACTTTCGGCTACATCATTTTCATTTTAATAAATAATATCATTAATTTAATCTATACTAATATTATAAAGAGGTAAAGTTTGTGATGTTATAGGAAGTAATCTCTGGATCTACTGAACCGACTTTGACAATTCTTTTACCAATAGAAAGCCATGTTATTTGTGAGTGTTATAGGCTATATATTAATCCGAAAAATGAAAAGATTTTTTCGTGGTAGTCTGATTTGCAAAGTAAGTCGGAGAATAAGCGGTCGAACGAAAACGTTTCTAACTAACGCTGCCTTTACGATGAGAGATATATGATTAAGTTCTAGAGAAAAGTTGTAGAGCTTGATAATGCTAAAAAAAAGTCATCGATAGCATATGTCTACCTTTTATATTTAAGTCACAAAAAGTAGTATTTTATATTAAAAAAATAATTTATCGTTAGGTCATGTTTATTGGTCGTATTACCAACAATTATGAATTCATATCAAAATAAGTAAATTTATCGTCTCAAGTGTTTAAAACAAAAGACTTTTCCCTTTTACTGCATATATTTCCCTTTTACTGCATAAATGGTTAAAGAGATAAGACACACAAATAAGACACTCACAAGAAAACACTCACAAATAACGGTAATATAGGTAAATTGGCATGCAAATAAAATGCATACATACATATGCAGTAAAAATATAACCCTTATTTTGGCAGTCAGGAAATAAATCATAGCACTCAGTACTAACCGAACCACACTCATAATTTCATCACAGGTAAAAAGTTTTACCGCCCAACGAAGTGGGCACGGGTCAGCTAGTATTTAATATGTATGTAGATTACAATGTTTAACGTAACATACCTAACCATCTACATACGTTGTTTTTTCCAATTTTATTTTGATACTTTCTATTATGTGATTATTTTTGTATAGATTGCCTAAGATGACAATTAATATTTTTATAATAATTCTTTATTTTATATGTATACCCATGTACATGGAATCAATTCTGTGTTTTTTTAATTTATTTTTGTTTAATTTGTCTGCCGTGTAAAGCCGACTATATTCAACGCTACTCTCAAATGAATATTTCTGCTTAATTAGTTTTATATCAATATCAATATTATATTACTAGCAACTGACGAATTCTAATATGCGATAACTAGCTTTTATTATTCATGCTTTTATTGTATATTCTGAATGAATAAATTTAATACAAGAATACAAGAATACTCAGCTCAATACACCTAAAACTTTTTTTTGTTTTGGTTAGTTTTTGTTTAACCCAGAATAAAATGTAATGTACGCCGTACGTATGTTAGATTATTTTTTATTGATCGCGCGGTCTGATTGAAGTTGTTAACATTGCATAACCTAACATGAGGTGAGGATACCGATAGCGATAAATACCACAATAAATAAAACGCATGTTGCCCGTATCACCTGGTCAATAACTCTCGTTGCAATGTTGTACTCGTGAGCGTATACGATATTTATTATACTTACGTATTTCTCGCTAGTCCAAGTTCAATGTTTGATAGTGATAGGCGTTTTTTTATATAATTTTAATGTTTACTTTTTAATACGAGTATCTCGCAAATCACTGTAACTAAATATTATAAACAATCTTAACCCTCCGTATACTAGGTAACTAAATCTCACATTTCATACTAGGTGGGGTTTGATATACCCCTAAAATAAAATTAAATTAAATCAACAAATTAATACTTCATAACAGTTATTAATAGGAAATTTATTGTAATAACTAATAATGAACAAGATTTAAGTAGAACACATATTTATTTATACATTTAAATAGACTTTTATTTTTAAAAAAACTCTACTTCTTCTTCAACTTATAATCTATTGTCTTTTCTTAGGAACTCATAGAAAAATGCTATACAAGGTGGAGTGTGTGATACCCAAGCGCACTTTACTCACGTGTCGCGCGGTCTGAGGATGATGCCGGACTGAATGAATTGACTGAGAAAAACTCGCAGGTCTTTATTGTAAGAATTATTACGAGTTTTTAACTGCTGGGGTGTGTTATACCCCACCTCGTACACGGGAGGGTTAATAGGTTTTATTTATGTTTGAGTGTTTTTATTTCATTTCTTAATCATCATCATTGGTGATTTTTTTTAAAATAAATTAGTTTCAGATTGTTTGAATTTTCCAATGATTGTCGCATTTTGATTTCTAATAATTGTCACATTTAATTTTCTAATAATTGTCGCATTTTTAATTGCATGCACTTGCCAAAAAATGGTATTTCTGGTTACGTGTTTTAATATGTTTCATACTTATTATTTGGCGCGTTTATTTTCACCACGAAGTAGGTATTAAATGTGAAAAATATATCAATCAGTAAAAAGTACTATTTGTAGTATGTAGAAAGAAGTCGTAACATCGAAAGAGAAACGACCCATCATTTCAAAATATATTTCAAAGAAAAAGTACTTTCCAATTTGATGAAACCATTAATTACACAGGTATTAGACTGCTCAATGCCGTACTATGTTTTGGCAGCTAGGATAGTACAGGGTTCTACCACATCCACCCCATCCAATTATGCCGTAAGTAATAAGCGATTCACATAGAGTATAATAAACAGTTTTAAACAGTTTCTGTGTATGTTGCCGCGTCGACGCGATGTTTCAACAAACATAAATTTCAAATTCCCATATATGACATTCGGCCAGAGTAACAAATTGTCCCCTATTCACCGGCAATGAATTTTAATCATACCGTATGCGTCTGTCGCCGTCTCCGCGGACTTTTTTATAGGGCCATGAGAACAAATCCGACGAATTCAAAAGGTCAGCCGAGATTGCCTGCGGAATGTCTAATCCGAAGAAACAATGTGGCAGTCATTTGTCATACGGCATTTGGCTGTAGACGGCGTCGACACCGCATACGCTACTGTCTTTATGACCCGACACGTTGCAACAGAACGCGACCACAGAATGAACACTTGCGCGGGCGGTAGATACCTAGAAGCGACACATAAATTTCTTGCAAACCGAAAATATATATATAGCAATATATATATATATATATATATATATATATATAGTGATTAGTTCGCCTGATCCTAAATTATAAGGTTCCGAGTTCGATTCCCGGCTGGGCTACCATTTTCCGTTGGGATAATATGATAATATTAACGGCATTTTGTTGCATTTTAATTCTGTCGATCACATGCAATAACAAGACACACACATACACACGTGTTACACGCACACTTACATATAAACACTTCATATTAAGGTTGGTTGTAAGAGATTGTCGTATGATAATAAACCCGCCCATTGTGAAATTTCACAATCAAGAGTAGAAACAAACAAGCAAACATATTTTATCACGCTTAATTTTTTAAAGCGTTTTATGGACGCGCGTCAAAAACGCTGAGCGTGATCGTAGTGACGTACCTATAGAGACGTAGATAAATACTAGTTAGACGACAAAATATTTTTGACGCGCGTCCATAAAAAGTGCACTTGCTTCTCATGACTCCAGAAACGAGCAATCCGTACAATTGTTCAAGTACCTCAATATATTGGCCGTGCCAAATTTCTCGGTCATACATTGAACACCAATGCACTGAAACCAAAAATTAATATACATCTTTTAAAGGACTAGGATTTCAATTATTTTATGGCATCAGTACATAATGCAACATGTGTGTTCTGAGCATGTGGGCAAGGGAACGAGAAATCTGGCGCGATCAGTACTTCTGCTAAGCCTTACTCCCGGGAGTTATCGGTTTTGACAGTCCCGTCGATACATATCCTGAAAGTAGCGTTGTATCTTAGAAAGTAACTGAAAGTGTAATTTTGTATTATATAGGTGTTTGCTTGTACGTATTATGTATAATTATTTTATTTAAATTTAATTTTTAATTCATTTAATTTGCATGTTTCTATATATGGTGTCACTTGAGCACAATTTTGAAAAAAAATGTACTGTAAAAATTGTAATTAACAGTCGCTTTTATTGTAGTCTTTGAATTTTACTTTTAAAATAAATAATGTCGCCATAAAATAAACATCATCCAAATGTATTTTATAAACGTTATTATATATGGTATATATAAACGTCTATGGTGTATTTTTTTATTTGTTGAGTGGGGCTTTTCTAGGGTCTTTATAAGCCTTGTAACACTGCGTTCATTGCTGATCTATTGTGTTCGCCACCTACTATAGTTCTGCACTAAGCCTCGTGTCATTTAAGAACCGCAACAGGCTTTTGGCGCCAGATTGTTTTACCTCCTCAGGTTGGAGGTAACGACCACCCAAGTGATAACGCATCAGCGGGCCACACTCGCACATGAGGTGCAGAGGAGTTTCCTCGGCCCCTTGGCATAACCTGCACATTTTTGTGTCTCGGAGCTTGAGGTTGTACATGTGTTTGTTGAGGCCACAATGCCCCGTGAGCGCCCTCACCAGTATGTGTAGATTGCTCCTATTTAGCGATAAGGCCTCACGGGCCGTCTTAGGGTCGTAGGCCTTAATTAGCACTTTGGATTGATTTAACCCTGACGTGTTGTTCTAGTGATTGACGGATTGTTCTAAACATATTTGTTTGAGAATTAGGTTTGCAAGGTTTTTTGGCACGCCACAGCAAGGCCGTATAACGGCCGTATAACGTTCCCTTTGCTCCCGTCTTAGCAAGTTCGTCGGCTTTTTCATTTCCCTCGATTCCTGCATGGCCGGGAACCCATCTTAGAATTACCCTGTTCTTTTCGTGCAGGGAATTCAGTAGTGATACGCAGTTTTGCACTAGCTTTGAATAAATAGTATTCGAGGCTAGTGCTATAAGACCTGCCTTGCTATCCGAGTGGATATATGTATATACGGTGGTTGGTGTAGTTCTTATGGAGGTACGCACATTCAATAATGGAAGCCTATGGTATAAGCCGATGATTAAAAATTTATTTACATTTGGAAGCTTTAGTACTTTATCAAAGTCGAAATTAGCATACATAGCCGGTTCCGCTTCTGTATAAAATAGTCCAGTTGCTATTCTGTGACACTGCGCACGCGGCTGCAAATCGTTGTTTAGGTTACCATCTCGATCTATTACTTCTGTAATACATGCCGTGGTAATGTAACTCTTGCTGAAAGCCATGAAATAAATTTCACCTTAGCACAGCTCTTTATATAAGGCCTGATGAACCGCATCCGCAGGCTACAATCAAGCTGCAGCACTATAATTAATTATAGTTAAGAGATTTTCCTAGCGGATGTACGTCGTCATAGGGATAAGTCAGGGTAGTAATTCGGAATCTAGTACTAGGAATTTTATAGGTATACTTAATTTTATAGGTCTAATCATTTTTCATAAATGTGGCCTTCTCCGAGAATTCTATATTAAAAAAAATCCTTTTCATCAGGCAATTGTTAATATGGCAAGTTTCAGATTAAGACCAAGCTATGCGGACGTTTGAGAGCCCTGTTGCAGGTCAACCTAAGCCCACTAAGACATGTGTATAAGGGTCGGACAAACTCACGGATCAACACCCATCCGGCAGCCTCCATGCAGAAGAGCGAGCCCGAGTAGGACTCCGGCCTGTAGGCCAGTTTCCCCTAGGAATCAACCTTCGAGTTCTTGGACGGTTTGCTGCGTCATTCAATCGATTGTGCATTCCGACTGATAGCCGGGGGAGTCTGGAAACGGCCTTGTTTCCTATAGAGCGGGGGTAGTTGTTAACCTTACGGCAACTGCTCTTGAAACGACCAATCGGCTACCTGGTACCGGCTAGCCGATTGGCCGGTAGACACTACCAGACAGACTACGTAAGGGAGAGGACAGCGCAAGTGGCCTCGAACCTGTAACCAGTCTGGAGACCGGAGTAATCTGGTCGCAACTGGAAGGAAGGGCGCGAGTGTCGGCCCGCTGGTTGATTAACCTTGTTTTCTCAGCGTAGGCGTTGGCTTCTCACGTGCGATTGGCGTAACTAGACAGTGGACTGTTTTCATCCCAAGTCTTCTACGCTCACCTCACGGGAAACAGATCGATCTAATATCCGTAAAAGTTCCTGAGGTGACTGGTTCGCCCGTTGTAGTTGACAGCTCCAGTTGCTATGCGGACGTCGATTTAATGGGAGAAGTTGTTTTTCTCTTTCTTCCAACTACTAAAATGTTTGTTATTAGACACTCTCTCTCTCTCTCTCTATCTATTCGTTTAAAATTCATTTGACTCATCATTGACATAGTTTAAATTCATCTATGAATGTGTCTTCATTTGACGTTTCTTAATGTATTTAAATTCAGATGTACTCGGCGTACGAGGTAACAATTCTGCACCCAACTTCCACTTAATTATAAATTCATAACCAACGAGATTTACGGGAATCTTACTCGAACTCCAGATGCTGTCGTGTCTATTTTTGAGTCCCCTAATGAAGGAAATAATCTTAATAGTGCATCTTACTCTTATCCGAGCTCCAAGTCGATGTTTTGGAAAAAGGATCGTTTCGTGTGTTAACAGATATATCGCATATGTGTTCAGCCAGGGTGACCCCCATAAGATTCCGCGAAGGGACGAATTACGGGCAACGACCGAGATGCATGAAAAAACAGGATAATTTTAGACTGAGCGCATTAAAAAAACAGCGTCTTGAAGCCGCGGCCCAAAATGGCTGCAGCATTTCTCAGTCCTTCATTTAATCAGATTCTAGAATTCGTGTGTAAATATATAGGTATAAATATATAGGTATATTCGCAGCTTTCCCTAAAATTTTATTTGTGCACATAAGCAGAAAATTTAACATTTTTTCAACAACACATTGACTTTGACGCGGGCGAAGCCGCGGGGGTACACGTACTAAGTATTATTCATATTCATTTTATTAGTATACTGGTATACAAGTCAGATACAGATTAGCAAACATTCATACATATTAGCAAACAAACATTTTTTTTATCGTAAAGAAAACATAAAATAAAAAAAAAACAAAACAAGAATAATGTAAAAAGGTGAAATACAAGACAAAATGCAAAGAGATCATTAAATCTTTTAGCCACTAAAGCATTTTAGACTTCACTCGAGTAATATTTCTCCAGTGAGTAAAACGCCTTATCTGTAAGGTATCTTTTAAGGCGTCTCTTAAACACGTCAAGAGATTGCGTCTGCCTAATGTGCTCGCTGAGTTTGTTGTAAACCGCTGGGCCGGCGATTTAGGCTAAACTCTCCGACTTGGATAATGCATGACTTACCGAGCGTAGTATGCTACGGGATCTTTTTGGATACTGATGATGCACACCATTCACTTCAAAATCGGCTAGATTTCTGCGAACGAACAGCGCTACTTCCATTATATAAATGGACGGCAGCGTCATGATGCAGAGATCTCTAAACAGAGGCCTAGCTGGCGTATCAAGGGCCACACGCGCTATTGTGCGGACTGCACGCTTCTGCATAACGAAAGCCCTCTGCGTCGGCTGCTCGCCCCCATAACTCCACGCCGTACGTTAACAGTGTATGAACGTGTGCAAAGTAACAACGTAAACTACGTGGATTCTATTTTGCATCACAGACATCACGAAGCAAACTGACTCTTACTCGATATTAGCCCGAAACCAAATGCATTACTGTTGATAATTCATTTTTTCTTCCCAGGCACCGAGTTCTCGATTTCTCGGTATACTTAGTGAAATATCACACCGTGAGAAAAGCGAGTTGGAGCTCAACCGGTGTTATGTTACGGTCCTCCTTATTAATTTCGATCGGTCATTACATCAGTGGAAAAAATAAATGTTTAATTTTTCCTGGAAATACATAGACGATGAAAATATCTTTGGCAATTGTTTGTTTGCTTATACTCTTTATTGTAAAATTTCACAATGAGCGGGTTTATTGTCATACGCCAATCTCTTACAACCAACCCTACTATGAAGTGTTTATATGTATATGTGCGTGTAACATGTGTGTAAGTGTGTGTCTTGTTATTGCATTCGATCGACAGAATTGAAAATGCAATTCCGTTAATTTCATCCCAACGGAAAATAGTGACCCAGCCGGCAATCGAAACCAGAACCTTAGAATGTAAGATCAGGCGACCTAACCACTATGCCACCGGGCCGTGTCCAAACTAGAGAAGGCACAAGAAGGCACCAAACGCTTACACAAGTTAGAAACTCGAAAGATAGATTTTTTACTCCCTTTATTGTAGGAATATTATGTGGAGTATATATAATATCTATAAGCAGTTTGTATCTATAAGGTCCTCCGAGATCATTGAACCTGACGTCAAAGTTGTTACTTTCCGTAATAAAGAGTTTTCAATAAGAACTTTGTTTTTTTTAATCAAAATAAAACAAGGAATTTAGAGAAAATGATTCATATTTTTATTGTATTAGAAAAACTAGGGTTTGGCGGTTATGAATGAAAATTGATATCGGACGAATGTCCACCACGACCACGCTAACAGATGTCGATTCTTTCATCAAAATTTTCAATCACTTTTTGGCATAATGGCGGGTCTACAGACGAGGTGATGTCTGCAAAGTACTGTCTAGCATACCCTTCTGCGCTGTCTAGCATATTAAGAACTCATTGATTATAAAAACCTAATAATTTTAGCAATGATAACTATAACAACATGCAATTAATTAGTGCGATCTGTCGAGTTTATATATAAAGGTTGATTGATAACATTAGATTAATAAAACGGAGAGATATTCCACTCCTGGATATAAAAAGATCGCGATTTGCCCTAAAGTGCTTTATTTCAGATTTCCAAGTCCAGCAACGTCTAAGCTATGACACGTTAATAGTGCCTAATGCATAATGCACGCAAGTCACTTCGGAAGAACATAAAATGCGCGGCTAGACAGCGAAACAAAGCACTTCCCATCGAATCCTAAAAACAGTGGCGCGATTCCCACAGCGAACGGTTCAACAGCTGTAGAGGCGAAACCGTCGTTAAAGTCGAGGCACGTCCTACCGCGCTTTTGAGCGTGTCTGCAGAAGCGATAGAGATTATGAAGCTCGAAAGCGACAGTGCACGGAACAAGACGGGTGTTCATCGTGCGATGATGAAACGCTTTCAAATGTCAGGAATTCATTGAGTAAACATTCGAATAGATGCGACGGGTGACGAGTGAAGGGATCCTATACAGCAATTGAATTAAATTACTACTAAAGAATATTAAAGCTTTCAGAATAGTTAACCTTTAATGGCCTTCGGTCGTGTTTTCGGATCGGTCCAACTTACGATTCTGCTCACATTCAGTAGCCTCCTCGTATGAGGGGAGAAGTACTTCCCCGGGGAGTAGTCTCGCGTCTCAGGCCTCACAGCTTGTGGATCGGTTTACCCTAGAAGATCGCCCTCCGGCGTTACTGGACGGTGTACGCATCTACTAGATCTGTCAACTACTTTGGGCAAACCCATCACCTCAGGAAGTTTCAACGAAATGTATCGTTCTGTCTCCCGGCAGATGAGCGCAGAAGACTTAGGACTGAACAGTCCACCGTCAAGTTCCGCCACATGCCCGAAGGAGACCAACGCCTTGCCGCGAAATAGCCAGGTGTATTAGCCAGTGGGCCGACACTCGCACCCTTTTTACCAGTTACAACCAGATTACTCCGGTCTCCCGAATGGTATACGCACCGTGCGGCGAAGGCATCGACTGTGCACTCTGACTAATTACTGAACTAGTGTGGAGATTATTGAAATATACTATCTCCTAAGCAGCGGGGGTGAATGTTACCCCATCGTCAACCACTCTAGATATCAGTTTGATTAACATTTGAAAGATAAATATATATATATTGTAATAGTTAAAAAAAACTATTTTTGAGATGTTGAATTGCAAATGTTTCTTCGGCTGCAGAAATGGCGGTATCTGCTTGCGCCGGTAATAACGAGCGTAATTTTGTTTTAAAAAAAATATATAGAATAATAATTTTTGCATATGTAGTTTGTAGATGAAGTAAAAAATATTGCTAAAAACTACCATTTTTATAATTTTTCATGGATTTAAAGAAATAAAATCAATTTTTGCCCTAAAATTTTGTGTTTAATTACGAGTATTAAAAAAATATATACAAAAACATTGTTTTCTGATTTTTTTTTACTTCATATAGAAGACAATTTGATAATCTTTCTATTTTATTTTGGAACAACTCGATCCGTCAAGTAGTTATTTTTATTACCGGCGCAAATCTGAAAAATATGGTTTCGAGAAAAACGCGTTCAAAGTTTTCTTTAAAAAAGTAGTAAGTTTTTTACATTTACAGCTGTCTGAGACTATCAGCTATTCCAGAGGTAAAAGATTCATGAATAGATTACTTTAAGTTTAAAAAACATGACAACCATTTTTTTGGCCGTCTAAACCAGGCTCCCTATTATTAAATGTGCCGGGACGGAAGTCAGGAATCGCCAATAGGAAAAAACCTAATACTGTTTTAAGCTGCTTTCTAGCAACAGTCAACAAAAAACGCGAAGTAGACGATCTAATATAATGAAAGGCATGACGAACCAACGAGCGCATACACTAAATTTAATAGCTTTAAAGTATTTTTGTATCTATTAGGAAAGCATAAAGTACTCGTTGCCAGAAATACACTGTGTTATTAGTGGAGGCGTATTTGTGTACAAACAACAAAACGGGATTGATGCCAGAGTTAATGTAGTCGGTCTATTATTTTCGGAATCAAAGTTTTGTTTCAACGTCACAACTGAATAAACCAATGGACGTTTCGTAGGAGCAAACGCCTGGTTCAACTGATTTGCAATTCAATTAGACTAAGGAGAAGTGTGTATCTATCTATGTACATTATCAATGGGATATTCTGGAGGACCCGTTTTGTATAGCAAGTCTACTTTACATATTATTACATAATATGTTACTCTTTCTATTGTAATATTACCTTACTTTGCCGTATACATAGGTCACACTAAAAGTTTCCGGAGATGGACACTTATATATTTTCTTTAATAATTTCAAATATAACTGCAGCTGTTGTAGAAAGTTTCTAACGGTAAATAAAGTATCTAAGTGTCATTTGTTTTTTTTCATTTAGGTGTCATTTTAAAATTGCTTTTCGGCATTACAATAGATTAAGCTCGGTGAATATCTACGATTTTAAGTGCAATTTGACAGCTCAGCAGAGCCTCGCTCAGCTTCAAACTACTTTTGCGATGAAGCACCAGTAATACGACAATTTATAGCATTTTTGGTTTGGTGTGGTTTGCAGAATTCAATCGCGGTCTTGTCAATCTCAGTGATGAATTTCGTGAACTTTGTGCGCTCTTGTTGACAATAAAATACATAGATGCCATGCGGCTTATGTTCAAAACAGACAGGCACGTGACCTACCATGAGATTCAAGCATACAATTACATGCAAAGCTTCTACAACATCTTCTCTTTCTCTCTCTCTCTCCCAAAACCACCCACGGTTTCGCCACAGCAGAAAATTGTTTATCCATAATATAAAACCGTAATTATGGCGTATGGCGTAGACATCTTTACCGACCGGGACTACATTAAAACGAGAGTCTGTAATAACGGCTTTTCAAGGCTTGATTTATGTAAGATTTATGGCGGTGGTCCCTTTTTGAAAATGAAGCCAGCAAGCGTCGTCTCCGCGAAGGTAGTCACTCCGTGGGCGTCGCCCCGCATAAACTTGGCGATAAATTTTCCGACGGTATTATTACCGCCTTTATTTACATGCACTTTGACGATAACTCTGAAATCGCCACAAAGGCGGTAGGGAAAAGGGAAAAAGATCGCAAGCGCGGCCGGTCGACTTCGCAAATTGAATGCGCCACGATATACAACGCGCAAGTGAAGTTTATGAAGATAATCGAACTGCGGGAAAAACTCTATCGCTTACAGGCATGTGTGATGTGCACACGCGATTTCCGTCTCTCCACCATAGACATTTTTAACCTTAACAAAACGACGTTCGCCAAAGAACTTCTTTTTTGTCTTAGGATGCCTCTCCAACTAGTGAAGGTTGGCAGTCAGCTCTGCATACTTTTATTTGTCCTTCGCCAGGCAAAACAATTCGGCCTCACTCGTAATCCTTGTCCATTCTCGAATATTCCGCAACAAAGATTTCCGTCAACGGTTTCCTCTTCCTTGCAACTTTTTCCATCATAATGAGTTGCAGGAGTTCGTACCTGTCGTGCCTAAGCACGTGACCTAGGTATGCAGCTTTGCGTTATTTTATGGTCTGTCATAGCTTGTGGTTTTGGCCGACACGCCGTAAAACTTCCTCATTAGTGACTTTCCAAGATATCGACATCATGCTCCTGTATGCCCACATCTCGAACTGGAACTATTCAAACGTATTCAAATGTTTTTTGACCACGTCAAAGAACTATTCAAATCAATTGAACCTAATGAGCTTGCTAATACCTAACTTGGTAAAACTATGTAAAATAGTGGTAACAAACACACAATCTACAATAAACATATTCCTAAATGTAACTTATTTACTTATATACTTAACACAACAGTACTTAATATAAATATCTTTATCTATATATTCGTTATACGACGTATCTGTTTTATATATCTATAAATCCATGTATCACCTTTTAACTCTAATCCCCCTTTAATTCCCTGCCTATCTCAGCGTCTTTCTATTTTTAAACTCAATTTTCAATTGAATTTTAATGTCAGTTTTTTTCTTTTTCTATTTAATAAATTAGGACGTATTATGCCTATTTGATAAATGCGTAAGCTGTATATTCGAATTATCGAAGCATTGATAAAATTATATAGTTAAAACTTAATAAAACTAGCTAGTAATCTCAATGTTTTGTTGGAATATCAATAAATAAATAAATATGACGAGCCTATATCAGTGTTTATGATTTGAGACGCAACAGTAAAAACCACATTTTCTAAAAGTCTACAGGTTATCTCGCTTTTTTTATCAGCAGAAGAGCAGGACGTATCTATAATAACTTACGCATGAGATCATTTATATGATTTATTTAGCGCGTCGCTTCTAAAATTCTTTCATCGTTGTGGCCGCAATTAATCTTCTTTGATAACGTATCGTAGCACATTTTGTGTGACACGCTTTAAACGTGACGGAATGCACTGTTTCATTCCCTCTCCAAACTCGTTCATCTTAGTTTTATTACTTTTGTGTGTGCTTTTTCGCGCAGAGTTTTTATTTGTCAATTACACCAGCTTCATCCGCCTCACCTCCAAATTTAATATGTTTATTTTTCTCGAAGATTGCAGCAATATCAGCTTCATTGTCATTGGATTGACGTTTATTGTTTTTGATATCCGAACCTTCATGTTCGATATTTTCAAGTATGTCATCTTTTCTTATCTTCTTAGTTGCTCCTGCCTTTCCCCTTCGACAAAATCAGAGATGGCGCCACAGCGGGATATCATAGCCGTATGCACAATCATTGGTCTGTGCTTCTTCGAATCCCATTAATCAGCTTCTTCGAATCCGACGTAATCAGCGATCTCTTCTGATAATATGAATTGATGGCGTCTAGGTTAGGGTCAAGTTGGCACTTGTCTGATATTGATCGCGCCTGGATAACCCCTTCGTTCTACACTACGGAGCTGCTGCCACAGTCGCACATAGAAACTAAAACGCGAAAAAAAGAATGAAAAAACTCTAATGTACCATAGTTTACCCGAATTTAACCAAATTTTTACAGATATTATGCCAGTTGCCTACGCCTTGCAGCAAGGAATATGCATATAAAAACAAGGAATAGAGACCGAGACAGGTTTATTCATATTATGTAATAGAACAAACTGAAAGTTTTGTTAGTCAGGAAGCCAGTGAACAAATCCAGTTTTGTGGCAGAGGATTTAGATAATCCTATACGTATTTATTCGTCCCATTAGAGACATACACTACACTCAATGCAACTACACTCAAGCTACATTTATACATGTACTGCTACTGTAGTTATACATGTACTATACATATACATTTTAAAATAAACACATTATGCATTTACATACAGTTGGGGACTGAGCTAAATGTAGCCAGTGGCTGAGGTGCGAGGACCGGCGTTCGTAGAACACGCGTTCTTTTCTACATAACCTATTTCTGTCGAGTAGCACCGGGCGAGTGATGTTACAGCACTAATGTCTGTGGTGGGGAAACCGAACGATGGTCCCCGCACATCAGCCCCGCTTACATTCAGCTCAGTCCCCAACTGTATGTAAATGCATAATGTGTTTATTTCAAGAAAAATGCACATAAATAGTAACAATAAAATATGGAAAAATTAATAAAGTTATATTTATTTAGAATAATCACATGTATTTGAAGAGAGATATCCACTTCTTTGTCTATTCAATATCGGCCTGCTAATGTATTTAATAAATAATCTACAAATATCAATATTTATATGTAAAACTTTATTAAAAAATTAAGAAAAATAGCTACTTCAAAATAATGGCCCAAAAATAGTAACAATAAAATATGTAAAAATCTAAATAATATAAACTAAAATAATATTGAGTAAAAATAATCATATGCCTGGTAATGTAGAAATGATCTACAATATCAATATTTATATCTAAAACTTCATTAAAAAATTACGAAAAATAGTTACGTCTTGGATGTGAGACAGTTATACGTGAGAAATATTGTTACGCATTTCCATAGCTGCACTGATCGTCATTCTTCGCTAAACCACTCATATGACACCCGAAATAAAAATAGACAATCCCACCAGCGAGTGAATACGAGTTTTGCACAGAGGCATTACGCGTTTCTGGCACCGCGTCTTTATAATTCCTTCTGCTCCTCCTTGGGGAAGGCTAAAGTGCAGAGTTCAATTAGTAAATTGACTCTGAAGAAATATATTTTCAAGTGGCTTATGACGAAAGGTAGAAGCCAGTGCGAAGAAATTGTGACTCACATCCTGACCTAGGCCGTATTTGACACATCTATTTATTTATCTATTTACCTTTTTGGGCTTTTGTTGGTGGGTTGCAGTATGGCCGCGCCGCCTTAGTTCGATATTGCCATATATCATCAGTGACTGTGCCAAGGCATAATGTATGGATCTCATAGTTTTCATATCTGAAACATTTCTGATACTCCTGAGGATATATATTAGTTTACGGACCTTTTCGGCGACCTTTTCGATATGTATTTGCCACCGCAGATGTTTATCGACATGAACACCTAGGTACTTTACAAAATGCACACGCTCAATTTGTGACAATCAAGACTATTACTGACTATTACAATCAAGACTACAAGTGGAGACTATTACTGGGTGAATCGCCTGCCCGGGTACGCTGTTTTCGGGATCCAATACAGCTGCGAAACCAGTTTAGTTCGATACCTGTAATACCATATTTCCCAAGTTTCATTAGGAGCATTTCATGGGATACTGTGTCAGGGGCTTGCGCGGGGTCGGGAAGTACAGTAATACACTTTTTGTTGGCGTCTACATACCTAGTGATTTGCTCTGACATTTTTAGTACTGCATCTTGTGTTCCCATTTTTGGATCTGAAGCCGTATTGGTTTTCGGATGACATGTGATTGGTTTCTAGATGATTACAGAGTTGTGTAATTACTATTTTTTCCAAAATTTTTGCTAAAACATCGGGTACTGATATCAGTCAATAATTTGAGGGATCAAACTTCGGTCCATATCTGTCACCTGATACTTGATAAGAAATATGTTTTCGGTTGATTATGTTTAAAAAAAAAAAAATGATAATATTATATTAATTAATTAAATTCACAAGTATATGTGCACAGTAAGAAACCTTTTCAGGCTACTTAATTTATTGGTCAATTTAGTTATATATTAATCTATATATTTATTTATTTTACTTATCTATAAACTTAAATATTTTCTTTTTCTTTATTTAATATTAGTTCTTTATTTATATACACATTTATATATTTATAATAACCTTAAAATTTATAAGAATGAATGAGCAATCGGAATGAATAAGAAAAACAAAAAAAAAAAAAAAGAAATAAAGTGAAGTCACTATGATTAAAGTGAAGTCTTAAATACTATCACCCCAGAACAGATATACAATCTAGTGGGGGGATAAAATCCACACAAATGCAATCTTATCTGCTTCGCAAAAATCAATTGTATTGTTTTGGATAATTTTATAAAATAAAATAAATAAAATAAAATAAAAATAAATCTGAACCATAATTACCTACATACAATAATACATACCGGTGGTATCAAACAAAGTGAGAAGATAAAATACCTGGTCATAAATAGTCATAAATAATAAGCTAATTTAAATTTGCTGCACTACTATAATCTCTTTGTGCGTGAAAACTTCTATCGTGGACCACTTTTCAGCACAATTCAAAACAATAGAATACCTCAAGATCTACATGACCACGTAAGAATCACCAGTGTAACCCTTTCCAGCGGAGTTATGACCGATTCATTGGTCGCGCGAAGTGAATTCTGATACCTCTATCCGACCCCTCCCCTGCCCCATAACCTAAGCACACAAACATGCAGGTTGAATACACATAGCAACTGTAGAAGATCTATTTTTAGAATATACACGCTACTTCGCGCTGCTTAATCAATACGATACAATACAATTTCTTTCTACTCCAGAAGGTAGGCATTCCTACACTTGAATGCAACATTCTCAGTAATTTAATTAATCAGGGAAAATTAACTATGACTATATAAATCATTATAGTAAATTATTATCGATCTAAGTACGTTCTAATCGGTATTTTAAATTGTTGTACTCTAGAATTATCTAATTAGAACAATTCCACGTGACGTCTTCACCGTTTTTCCTGCGTATTGGCAGTTGATTTTTTTATACCACTAAATTGCAATCTTTACAAACTGTATAATTAATAACAAATTGAAAGACAAATAATTAATTATTTGAAGGCGCTATGGACGTAGAAGGGTTTCTCATCGAACGTGTTTTCGTTTGGATTTTTTGGGTTTGTCCTACAGTGCGCCGTGACCGCGGCCTTGGCCACGAACTCGTCGTGTTTAATGGCGCGAATCCCTACGGTAGGCGGCAACAGGTCTGTCTGGACACCTCTGCTTGCCTGGTTAGACCCACGCACTGTCACACGATACGCCCCTGGATATCTCGCCGTTGGATATCTGCATCTGGATTACATGGCAATCTAGATTGTGCGTGTATTTCGCTCTTGGCCGGGGTAACATCTATCGATTTATCTTTATCCCTTCGTCAGCGAATCGTCTTCGTCTTCGTGGTGTTTGAGAGCCAGGAAGATGACTGTTGATATCGTAGATCCATTTGATATAGTGTGTATTCGATAGAGTCGCACACTGGACAGTGCCTCTGGGGTAGATCATGAACATCCATTGGTTGGACAGCATCAGAAACAAAGAGTTCTGCGTCCGGTTAAAATCCATGGCATAGGGGCGTATCTGTTGCGGCTGCAGCTGCGCTGGTGCGGATATGTCTCCCTGATATCAGGAAAGGGAGTGGCGAGGCGCACCTTTTACTACAAGGATCAAGATGCCCAGATGGAGAGCTCCTACGATACAAAGATGTACAAAAACGCCTTATGGAAAGTGTAACTTCGAGCCCTCCGATTGGGATTCGCTGGCTGGAAATCATTCTGGGTGGAGACAGCTCATAAGGCAAAGTACGGGCGCTTTCGAGGACAGGAGGAAAGTTGAGCTGAACCTTAAAAGACACATGCTGATGGTATCTAGACGTGCCCTAAGTGTATTCGCATTTTTCACGCAGAGATTGGTTACGTTAATCACTTGCGGGCACATGAGAGGGCGGAGCGGCGAGACGCCCCTAGTTGAACTATGAAACGCCGTGGACGCTCTAGCCGAAGCTGGCTAGGACATTAAATCATCGTAGACCAAATTAAAAGCGATCCTGACGAACAAAAAACATAAGGAACAGCCACAGATAGGAAACAATCATAAATATGTAAGTATACGTATGTAGTTATTCCAGCAGCCAAGGTTTTTCAGAAAGTGTGCAAAAGCCATAATGCTCGGGCAGAGACCAAGAGAAAACAAAAACGTGCATTGTTAGACAAATCAACTAATATATATATCTACATAGTTTAACAAAATAGCATTAGAGAATGATGAATTCCAATGGGACGTATATGGTTCCTTAAGATTAACTATGCATTTAGGGCTATTTTACTTTCTTCTATTTTTGTTTATACAACATCAAATGCGATACTCTAGTTGCTTATCGGTTATTTTTATGTTTTCCTATTTGTTAAAATATATATTGTTTTGTTTAATAAAATGGATTCTGAAAATGAATAAAATTATTTCACTTTCATCAGAATAATGTAAAGGGTCGAAAACGAACAACAAATATATTTTTTTGGGAAATGAGATACTATAACATCTTATGGTTTATTCTCAAACGAATCGAAGCATGTTACGATTTTGGAAAGAAAGATCATAGTCTGTCTGCGCTTAAATGAAGGAAGAAGAAAACGTGTTTCGGAAAAAACTGATCAAGATCCACGCGGCGACGGTTGAACCTTGATCAGTCTTCCGCCAGGTCTGGTGCACCTCGATGACCCTAAGATGGACGCTAAGGAGGAACTGTGTTGGGAAATACTGATCAAAGCAAATGACATCTCCACGTTTTCGCTTTTTTCTGAGGTATAATTTAAGTAAAATGTTTTTTTTTAACTCAAATATATTGAGTTTACAGATTTTTTTATTCAAACCCTTGCTAACACGTAACTTTTAAGGTTCGAAAAACATGATATTGATCATTAGTCCCCGTGACCCTTCATGTTGTATATTGATCATCTACATTAGTACATTAATAAATACATTAATATTAAGAAGGGCTTATGTAAGACGCCCACGCCGATCAAATTGCGGTTACCGCTTACTGCGCTCGCTATCTCGATCCGATTTGCAATCTCGCGGTTACCCGCAGTAATGATTAATATCTTTATAGCAATGTCATTGAACAACTGGCGCCCAGAGGTCCGCGCCGATGGAGATCTATAATGATCGATGCACACGCTATCTTTCCATTATAACAAAGAGCATCTAAGAAAACGTAGAGAGATTATACTATAATATGGAGATCTGGAATGACGACGTGAATGAATAGGTGCGATAAAGATCATTGTTGATTGTTGTTAGATATACCTTACTGTAAATCACTAAACAAATTACAGGAATTCATTTTATTTTCCTTATTTGTGCATCGTTATGGTCTTCCGATTCTTGTTTGGATTTCTCTGTGACTGTCTTGTAAATTTTCTTCCATTATTGTATTATTCCATTTCTTGCTCCAGTGAGTTGTATTTCTCTTTACCCACAAGGCTAGTTCCTTTTCATGGAACCTATTATAGTCTATCTTCCTTTTATCTTCCAAGTCAGGTTGTGGCGGGGTATCATAAGGATTAATTTTCGAATTCTGACAATAATGTTAATTTTAAGTATCTGCACTAGTTATAAATAGGATAGAAAACGAATTTACCGCGTGAAATTTGTAGCACCCGACGTTTCGGTGACGTTGCAGCCGCCGTTGTCCAGGGTAGACTGAAGAGCTGTCAATCCGTTGTTTTGCGGGTAGGCCGCGTACCGCTTCCGCCACTGCGTAGGTTATAACGGTGGTGGGGGGTCGGGCTCGGAGCGCGGGAATTTTGAAAATCCGTCCTGCACACAACACTCACTGTATCCTGTTTTACGTCTTTGCGTTCGGCGTCCGGCGGCGGGAACATTTTAAGAAGAGGGTTCCACGTAGAAGAGAGTTTGTAACCGTCGTCTCTGTTGAAGTTCGGGGTTCTTCTTATTTCAATGGCTTCCCGGATCATGCGAGGAAAGTAGAATTGTTCTTTGGATAGCACAATGGGATTTTGAAACTGCATCCAGTGGTTACTTCCGCTATCCAATATATGTTCGCAGATCGCCGATTTTTCTCGCTGAACGTTTTTAACAGCTTTGATGTGTTCTGACAGTCGCGTTGCTATTGGCCGTTTCGTTTGTCCAACGTAGGCTAGACCGCAACTGCATTCGACTTTATACACACCCGGGGTATACACATCCTTTACAGGCCTCAAAAATCGAGCTATATTTTGGGTCGGTTTGAAGATCGTTTTTATATCGAATCTGTTTAGCATCTTACTTATTCGATCTGTCACGCCCTTGACGTATGGTAAGAATGCTCTTGATCTGCTCGGTTTCTGAGTTTCGTCTGTATTAGATCGTGTGCGTGTCTCGTGATATTTACCGTATCCATTTTTTCTAAGGACATCATTGACATGTTCCATCTCCTTCGGAAAATGCTCAGCGTCGCATAGATCGCGTGCTCGATTCACGAGGGACGTTTGCACTAAACGTAGTTGGTAGGGATGATGGTGTGAGCTTGCATGTAAATATCTGTCCGTATGTGTGGGCTTCCGATATACCGTATGTCCGAGAGTATTGTCACTTCTCCTCGTCACTTTGACATCCAAAAATGGTAGGGAGCCGTCCTTCTCTACTTCATAGGTGAATCTGATTTTTGGGTGTATGGAGTTTAGATGACCCAGGAATTCATTCACCGTTTGAATGTTGCCTTTTAGGATGCAGAAGGTATCATCCACGTAGCGAAGCCAGAGACTGGGCTTAATTTTGGAGGTTTTTATGGCTAATTCCTCAAAATGTTCCATATGTAAGTCGCTAACTATCAGCGATACAGGGCATCCCATTGCTACTCCGTCGATTTGTTTGTAATAATCGCCACTCCATAGAAAGTAGCAGGATGTCAGGCAATGTTGAAGCATGTCGGCGTAGCTAATAGGGAGGTCCTCAGACTTCAGTTTATCTCTCACCACTGTAAGACACTCCGAAATGGGCAAATTCGTAAATAGAGATTCGACGTCAAAGCTCACCATTATTTCGTCTTCGGCCAGTTTTTAGCTTCTAATAATGCTTACGAAATGTCGCGAGTCTTTCACGTAAGACGTCGTTTTGCCCGTAAGCGGTTGGAGGACACCAGCTAAGTGTTTTGACAGAGGATATGTGGGGCTGTCGATTTGGCTTACAATCGGTCTCAATGGTGCATTCTCCTTATGGATTTTAGGCAAGCCATATAATTTCGGTGGCTGTACGTTACGTGGTTTAGTGAGATAAGCTATTTCTGGGAGGGAAGTGACAGATTTATCAATTAAAACTCTCGTTTGTCTGGTAATTCTGCTCGTGGGATCGTAATTCACCTTCTCGTAAGTGTTGGCGTCTTCTAAGAGCGTCCCAATTTTTCGCTCGTAGTCCACAGTATCAAGTATCACAGTTGCGTTGCCTTCATCGGCCCGCAACACAACTACGTCCTTATTATCCCGCAGAGATTTTAAGCTTTTTCTCTGGGCGGCTGTGGTGTTCGACTGTGGGAGCTTGGCCTTGCGTACAAAGACAGCCACATCCTGTCGCAGTAAGTCGGCCTCTGGCGCAGGGATCTTGTTTCGAGAGATGACTTCCTCAACACCACCGATAATACTTTCCACAGGCAAACGATTCGGTGTCGGTACATAATTTAATCCCCTGCTAAGAATTTCTGTCGTCGGCTGGTCAATGTCAATTTTCGAAAGATTAATAACGGTACTTACAGCGTATTTCGGTACCTCCTTGCGGGAATGCCCTGCGTTTGCCAGGCGCAGAAACTTGGCATTATGCGACTCCTCACATAGCACCGTGGTACGTTCCGATTGGCTGAAGGAAACTCTGTCGCACTTATGAAAGCTTAATTCTAGACGAAGAAATAATAATTCTTTTTGCACATTATCGAGTTTGTACCGATTGTTTTGAATTAACTTTCGAAGCAATTTGACACTGGCGACACGGAGAATGTCTGCAGAACCTGGGATATCTTTTCAAGGATGAATCCGCACACAATTCGGAATTAAATTACTATCACGGCACTGTTTCAAAACACTAACGACGACAAAATTCGCGCGCGTTTTTTTCGCAAACGTTCGAACTGACGCACTTTATACGAAGTTTCCTCTCCGTAGAGGTTCGTAATATAAAATCGAAGACTATCGCGGTTGTTTGACATAATAAATAGGATAGAAAACGAATTTACCGCGTGAAATTTGTAGCACCCGACGTTTCGGTGACGTTGCAGCCGCCGTTGTCCAGGGTAGACTGAAGAGCTGTCAATCCGTTGTTTTGCGGGTAGGCCGCGTACCGCTTCCGCCACTGCGTAGGTTATAACGGTGGTGGGGGGCCGGGCTCGGAGCGC